>CM057820.1:34968967-35193967 GCA_030067965.1 Latrodectus elegans | reverse complement strand
ATTATTTCTTATTTCCTAATCATGATTTCATTATCATTATTTTATCATCATTATTTCTTATTTCTTAATTTAGTTAAAAATAGTAAAACTATAAGCATATTTATTTAAAAATATGAAAACAAATTGAAATATTAATTTAATTATATGTAAAGATTAACGTTATTCAAAGTATTATTTACCTCATTAAATATTTTTCAAGCAAATTTAATAATTAATTTTCTAAGAAGAATAAGTAATTAATTATATTGAATTAATTGAGCTGATAATTCCGAATATTAAACCAACTCTTGAGATATTTGGCTCCTTGGAACTCTTAATTATATTACATTCATCATTACGCTAATTAGATTTATCAATTATATTCGGAAAGTAATGAATTATTGCTATGTCAAGGCATTAGGAAATTTAATGTGTGAGGAGTATAATTATTAGTTGAGTGAATGAAATTTAAGGGAATACCTTTACTTAAGCAAAATTTTTAAATTATATTCCTGTACAAATTAAATTGATATTAAATTTCCAACTCCAATTCAACAAATAGATATTTTTTAATTAATAAACTGAATTAAGCTTTCAGATAAATTTTATAAAAATAAAAATTTTTATATTTTATTTGGTAAATATATTAATATATACAAAATATAATATCTATTATTTTAAAACAATTATGTATTCATTAAAAAACGAAAATAATGAATTAAAAGTATTTAAAACTTCTTGTAATTATATTTTTACTATATAAATATTCATTAGAAAAGAGAGTTGTTTCATATTTCAGTCATAATTTGCATCATCATTTGCTTCATACGTTCTCATACACATTCATTCATACTTCATATCGTCGTTCATATTTGTTTTCAAAGAATTTATTAATTTTTTGTTTTATAATAGTATGTAGCATACGAATGATGGAAAATTTATTGCAATGAAAGCACATAGATAATATAAGGTTTAATCAATATATATAAAAAAATTATTTATCAATATTTATATAAAAAATTTATTATTTGTTATAAATGTTGAATAATTTTTATATTCAACATAATTTTCTATTTTCAATATTGAAGAAATATAACACCTGTTTTTAATTAGGAAATATTTTAGTTATTTAATATTCATAATGATAAGTAAAATCAAGCAATAAAGAATTCAATGTTTTTAATGTAAATAGATCAAAATTGAATCAAGATATTATTGTTTTGCTATTAGTATTTTACTTGAAAATAAGTTTTTTTATTTATTTGTGAAATTATCATCATATCGTTTTATTCTTCTATTTTTGGCACTTCAATAATCATGAAACAATCATGGGGATTGTCTATCTTTGCAAGATTATTTCAAGATTAGCTATAACGGCAATTCTATTTTCAGTACTTCACTATGTTTACTTTTATATAAGTACACTCAATAAGCTTGCTTTTAATTTTAAAACATTTTACCAAAAAGAAGAAGCACATGAATCCAAAATTAAAATAATAATGAAGATATTAAACAAGTAATAAAAGTGATGATTAATGATAGTATTTAATATTTATAATGATAAGTGAAATCAAGCAATAAAGAATTCAATGTTTTTAATGTAAATAGATCAAAATTGAATCAAGATATTATTGTTTTGCTATTAGTATTTTACTTGAAAATAAGTTTTTTTATTTATTTGTGAAATTATCATCATATCGTTTTATTCTTCTATTTTTGGCACTTCAATAATCATGAAACAATCATGGGGATTGTCTATCTTTGCAAGATTATTTCAAGATTAGCTATAACGGCAATTCTATTTTCAGTACTTCACTATGTTTACTTTTATATAAGTACACTCAATAAGCTTGCTTTTAATTTTAAAACATTTTACCAAAAAGAAGAAGCACATGAATCCAAAATTAAAATAATAATGAAGATATTAAACAAGTAATAAAAGTGATGATTAATGAAGCAAAATGATCTCACAACATTATTTACTAAACAATAAATATTTTTCATAAATTAAAAAAAAAGCATATATTTTTCCAAAAATAATAAAATTGTATTAAAACATGAGACAAAATAAGACTTGTTGTTTCAAAAAATATATGCTTGTATAAATATCAAAAAAATTACTTGATAACAATTTAAAAATTATTTCTTAAAGTTTTACTACTTGAATAATTTATAAAATACATTATAATGAAAATATCAGGAAGCAAGCAATAATTTCATTGCAATATTAAGGAATTCATAAAAAGCTGAAAAATACTTCGATAAATATCAATTTGCAAACCAACCCAAATTGTTCGAAAGGAATCGACAACTATCAATTAGTAGTAACAAATCTAAAACAAGTATAGTAACTCCTTAAAAGAAATCATTAGCCAAAAAAGATACTTCAGCCAATATCTTTTAAATTTATCTGACATTACAGTTGTTTTTTCATTGTAATGGGATTAAGGAAAGGAAAGAAATTATGAACAAATAAATATGTTTCAACATATTGGTATTACTAAAAACCAAATATCTTTTCATATATCTTTTCTCTAGCCTATTATAAAAAAACTTGAATAAGTTCAATAAGTGTTCAAAATAAAATAAGTTTAAAATAATATAATATCAATAAATATTATAACAGTTACACACATTTCCAAATAAATTATGTTACTAGTAAGCTGATCAATAAGTAAAATCTAAATAAAACATTTTGAATTAACATCATTTTTGTGAGCTTGCATAATAAATATTTTAATCTCGATTATAATGTATTTTCATTTCAATCGGATAGTTTATTTTTTACTTTATAATAAAATGTTGATTTTAAATGAGAGAAATGCATTTCAAATTAATTTTTTTACTGCAAAAACTCTTTACATGTGTATATAGACAAAAAGTTGTTTTATTTTAATTTCTTATCAACAATATTTTCATATTCAAGACAATAGTGATGGATTTGTTTCTTTCCTTCGTTAAAAGTGTATCCGAGTATTTATTGTATATTTCACCGGTAACTAACTAAATAAGAACTTTTTGAAGTAACTTGTTGACAAGCGACACCATCAAACTCTACTATACCCAACTTCTTAGATATTTATTAATTTATTAAAAGTCGCTGAAACCTATATGTGTTTTGATATGTAAATTTACAGAAAGAATGTAAAACATATGAACAAAAATTTAAGAGAAGTTTTAAATACAAAAGTAAAGATAGGAATAAAAGTAAATTAATTGCATACACATATATGAAATGCAAGATATATTTGTCCAATCAGTTTATGCATTAAGTGATGGAGAAAATGATAGGAATAAATTCCTTTAGTGAATATAATTATTCCTTTAGAGAATTATGTTTTATATTTAAGCCAGAAGAAAAATGTTATTCTGTAATCAAGGAGTCTAACGGCTTCTTTAATTTGATTCTTTACATCTTATTTTCCATGATTTTTTTACTTCAAAGTTGTCAAAGTCACAGAAGAGGATAGATGTCATGATGTCGTAAGTTTGCATGATGTTTGATGGTGTTGTGAGATTATTTTTATCTCTAACAATTTAATCGCTGCTGTACGTTATCTTGCAACTTTTAAAATATTTGGGGAATAATCCAGAGTTTATAAAGTACATACAGCGTTTCATTTCTGACTGGCGAAGATGCATGGTGTTTATTTTCAGCTATATTTGAAAGATTTGTCTACCTACATTTTGCTACGTGTTACAAATCAATTTTGAAGAGTCTTTTAAGTAAACATTTTGGGAATGTGTAGAGAATAATTGATGGTACATGATAAGAGCTGCCTTTTCAATGATTTGGTCTGCATTTTCACTATTCTGAATTCCAAGTTGGGGTTTTTCCCCTTTGAAGTTAATTTAGAGAGCTTTGAGTATGTTTTTATCAATGGCACGAGTATTTGGACTTTTGTTTGTTGAATTGAGAAAAGATTTAAACATGGTTTATTATATGATCGAATATTAACAGGGGCTCGTAGTTTCTTCTCTATACCAACTGCTTCTTTTAAGGGTAAAATTTTATCCTAGTACATTGAATTGCCTTTCTTGAGTTTACCCTGACCGGTTGTTGCGTAACCATTGTTACCACAGCCTCCCATCTCCTTGCTTCGAACCATCTTTGAAAATATTATATTTCCATTGTTTAAAGGTTGAGATGTTGAAAGATTTTGTCAAGTGAATTTGGAATTTGAGCTAAAAAAGAGCCAAGTGAATGGAATCGATTCTTAAAGAGGTTTTGTTTCTTTTGGCGATAAAATGGAAGGATTAATTCGTGGATTTGTACTCCAAAAAGATGAATGAATGCTGTATTTGCTGTCAAGTTCAAGTATGAATACCATTTATAATCGCAAATTCCAAAGGAGGTGTGGTATGGAATACTGAATACTGTTGTAAATAAAACTGCTCCTATAATTTCCCATATGATGGGTTTGAGTCTCATGGATGCTTTGCCTGTAAGATAATTTTATCAGTTCAATGTAAGAAATATCATTTCAGTCACAGTATAAAACAAGATCATGCGAAAATACTTCGTGATACTAAATTGGATTCCTCCTTTTTTTTAGCTTTTTATAAATTTGTACGTCTTTTGACCTTAATGACCTTTTATATACTTAAATTTTAATTTAAGAAAGAAGACATTGTTTTTAAAAGTGTCTTCAAGTTGTTTCATATTTCTACTTTTGCTAATAAATAACTATCAACAATGTGTGGGCCGCATTGGAATAAAAGGAGAAATTTCATATTTCTGACATTTTGAAGTAAGCTGTGAATTCTATGAAGAAGAAAACGCACCAAAAACCGTAATTTAACATGTAAATGTCTGTAATTTTACTGCATATCATTTTTTGCCAGAAAAAGATGGGTTGTTATTTCTTCACATTGTTTAATTGAAAATTAATGAAATTTTTTATGCATCATACTGTGTTAATTATTCATCTATTACAGTATTAGTAAGAATGGAAAGACAGAAAAAGCATATTAAATTAGATGCGTGGTTAAGTATGTTATGTTTTTATGAGACATTAATCCATGTAACTATTACATATTTAAATTAATTCATAAATTTAACTCGTTTTAGAATATTCAATATTCAGACTCAAACCTGATTACTTGTTTGATCAATTTGGAGAATTTATACGTATTAAAGAAGAATTTATTTTGAATTTTTTCAAAATTTACCCATTTTCGTTCCTGTTGTCTTTTTTTCTAGATTGCAGACAAAAGTTTACTATTTTTACGATTTTAATTAACGTGGGGTTTTAATGGATCACGTATATCTTATTTAATCTTACAACAAAATAAAAGTGCTCAGAATTATTAAACAATTATTAAATTATAAAGTAGGAATTAGTTTCCCGTTGTTAGCGAAATATTTGTTACAAGGATAGGTTATCTTTTATTAGCAGAAGTGTATTTCTTTATTATTTGAAAATTGATTTCAGGACAAAATAGTGTCATTAAATGATTCTTAAAACAAAATGTTCAACAATACAAATAGTGAAATTTTATTTGCAAACATGTTTTTTTTAATGTAAGCAATAAAACACTTATTGATACTTTATAATCTTTATATAAATTAGATTTCATTCATATGGTTCAAAAACTTTTAGGTTGAATTTTTAGATTTTTTGTGAAAATCAAAACAAAGAAAACATGAATTAATGCAATGAGAAGAAAAAAGATTGATTATATATTTTGTTTCATTTTTCATGTGGTTCCCCAATCATGTAACATTTACATGATTATTAGCAAAAGATTGAATCAGTTTTCTATACAAATTCACAGAAGTGAAACTAAGTAACCTCTAATGATTAAAAAAATTGAAACTTTTTTTTATTACATCCTTCATTTTATATTCGAAAATATAGATTTGGGAATAAATTTAGGTTAGTTTTAAGTATTATTTGTAGCTCCTTTTCATACTTTTCATAACTCTTTTTAATACACCCTTTAGGATTCCAAAGCTTAATTTTAATTTTAAAATTTCATTTGCTTGTAGAAAATTCTTAAAATTTAATGAAGAATTTTGTTATAATTCCTTCAACATAGTATGCTGCCGACCGCCCTGTCTAGTGGTCAAAGTGCCTGACTGCGGATAGGGAGGTCCTGGGTTCGAATCCCGGTTCGGGCATGGTTGTACTTTCTCTCTCTATCTATCCTGTCTGTGTATGATTGCGATGTGAATGGTTTCCTACCCTATAAATGGGTCATTATGACGTGTGTACTGAAGCAATCGGACTCCACACCAAATATTGTTCAGTGTGGAAAAGTGGAGCAGGGCACCCCATATTGTCATCCTAAGCTGGCACAAGATAAAAAAAGATGTAATATGCTTTTTAATTTCAGTACCACATTTAAAATAGTCTTTTTTCAGATAACTAAAGTTGAGACACTTAAAGTAAATTCTCGGTGTATAAGAATTAGATTCGTGTATAATCCTTGTATATAATAATCTCTAAATCAAATATTAATCTAATCTTGAATTCCTTAATATAAACCTTTATGGTGTATGTATAATTTTACAATTTTTTTTTGTTTATTTCTAAAGAATATTTTGTTTCTCTTTTTAAATTTAGAAATTTTTAAAATATCATTTATTAATAAAAACATGTTAATCAATCAAATTACACACAATTTGCTATAATCTATCATTTATTAATGAGAGAATTTTAAAACGAATTAATTATTAACAATACTAAAGTTAATTGAGTTATCTAGGTAATGAATAACCAAAAGTGTTTAAAATAAACAAATAAGAAGTATATAAATTGGAACAATTATTTAAAATTATGTTTAATCACGTATATTTAAATGATTTTAAATGCATAAACAAAAATGAAAAAGAAAGCTGAATTATTTGTAGAATCTTAAATAAAAATATTATTTCTGAAATTTAAGCATTTCTCTCTGTTAATCTTTTGTTCCTTTAAATATCAGAGCACTAAACTTGTCAAAGTTGCTTCATTAATTTTAATTCTACTCATCAACTATTGCAATTCCTTTCCAGAAACTCAAATTGAAATTAAATTCAAATGTTATTGGTTTCTATGATCTCCATCAAAGAGAATAAGGGAATCTTTCATCGGTAAAATTGCAATTTAAATAATTTATTCGAATACATGTAGATATTACTAAACTTAAATTTGATTAAATTTGTCTGTGTAATGAATAAATAATGAATATTTTTTAAACTTAGTTAAATTTTTAAGAACCATTTGAAGGAGAACCGATTAATTTTCTGAATTCACTTAGTATTCTTTTCGAGGAGAGATGTTTTATCACATATTTTTACTCATCTAATAGTTAGAGAATAATGTTTTCACTTTTGATAATAGATTTAATATTAAAATTTTGTTACATATTTTATTGGAATCTAAAATACGAAATAATGTTGAGTTTTAATGTATTGCACAAAAATTATTATAGCTTTTAAACATTAATTACATTTCAAATACTACACTCAAAAAGGAGTCATGTAGCAATACATTTACATTTTCATCAGAAGAAAATTTAACATTTTTCTTCTGAGGAAAAATGTTGAATTTCATAAACGATAAACGTAAGGGACAACTTCTGCTTGAGTGGTTGGAAGAAATGAATGTAAAGGAATAAACACACGGTCTACAATTTTTTTAAATACTTCATAAGAAAATACTTTTAATGCTTTTTCATATAAAATTCTAACTCCAACTCAATTCCTTAAAAAAATTTCAACTATAAAAATTCAAACTCATCGCTTTTTAAATTCATAAATGATGTTATTTTCAACGAGTTAAGTATTTTGAATTTTTGTAACATGTATTTAAGAGTAAATAGTCAAAAATGAGAAACATTTTGACATCAAATCAAATACAAAAATCAATAACGTTTCAACTGTTGACATAGAATTAAATATTCTAGTTTAAGTCTGTTTTTTCTGCGTGGATAAGAATTTACTTTTAAAGTGAGATTTCAGTTTCTTTAAATACATTCAAAGTCAAATTTGATAGAATGAAAATTTTATTTCTGATGCAACTAAATACAAAGTAATATGACTACAAACAAAGATGATATTAGCAACCTGTCTTTCCTTGAAGAAGATAAAACGAACTAAAGAAATATTTAGAGTTTATGCTGTCGAATCAAGCTATCAGAAAAGATAATATAAAAAAGAATATGATATAAAAAACTAAAATAAACTTATGTTAATGATATTCATTTTAAACATACAGAATATTTTGTATCCTGTATATCAAAACAAATGTTCCAGAATTCAAATGAATTTGAAAAAAAATTATATATATAAATATATATGTATATATATATATATAAATATATATAATTTATTATTTTACGTCAAAAATTTCATTTTTAACATTCACACATTTTTGAATTTTAAAATATCCATAAAACCTCTAAAAACACAGTCTTTCAAAACAGAGAACACACCCACAAAAAAGCTTTTTAAAGACTCGAGTTAAATTTACCATTATTGCTTCGACATCAAGAAGTTTTCCATAAAAACTGCAATTTATAAAGTTCTCATCAAGAAAATAGGAATTTTTTTCTAAAGCAACGTGTTAAACACTTACAAAATTTTACATACGAATGTACTTTTGAATTAAAGATATATTTAATAAAGAAGAAATGAGAGAAAGAATATTTGTAAGAGCATTTATTTAACTTTATATTCATTTGTCTTTGGTAACAAATATAGTTTTTAAGACTATATCATGCTAGATTTATTATAAATTACTTGTTCATTTCTTACTTTTATATAAATAGAAAAAATAATTTATTGAAAACATTCTTGATTAATATATATATATATATATATATATATATATATATATATATATATATAATTTTGAAAGAAAAATTCAATAAAATGACAATAGATTCAGAGTAAAAAAAATTACATTTTAAATAATTAAGATATTATATATTATAGAGTCTATGAAAGTAAAAGTTCAAGTTAAGTAAAAGTTCATTAAAAAATTAAATAATTAAATGATAATTCGACAAATTTTAGTGCCTGTATTTGTAGATTGCGATGACGTAAATGTGTCTCCATGAATATTGTTAATGTGTCTCCATGTATTTTAAAAGAGGAAAGCCTTAAATATTTAAAACGCACATGGTCCCACTAACACCATCATTAGTGTCAGTAACCGATAACACATTGCTTCTCTAGCGAGTTTCATTTTCAATTGTAATTGATAAATATAAAGAAGAAAGATAAGAAGATATAATAAAAAATCTCAGGAAGATTCTTGCATGTCGACAGGGAATCATTTAACTAATGAAACCTCTGTAATTATATAGGACGTGTGCATCTAATATGACGAAATACACTGACATACATACATATCTATATGATGGTAAGAGATACATAAGCATTCTCTTTCATCACAGTATTTAAATTTTTATTACTCATTCTGACCGACTTGGAGAATTGTATCAGGTCAATGCTGTAACCAATGACTTGAGAACCGCTTTTAAATTACTACATGATCATTTTCTTGCTTTTAGATATCTCTGTTGGTCATCTAATTCCTCAGACATTAACATCAGTAAGAAAATATATCCGTCATTTTCTACTTCCATGTGGTTTCGGTTTCCTCCTTTGATTTCACGATGAGATGGTATGTCAGGATGTATTCAAATGTTAGTTGCAAACATATCAAGTACCAAATGTTGCATTGTGGTACCCCTACATGATAAGCGGATTATTAAACGTGATTAAGTTCCAGTAATATATATATATATATATATATATATATATATATATATACATATATATATATATATATATATATATATATATACATATATATATAATTCCGTCTTCTTCTCTAATATCGACTAGAACACGTAAAATACTTTGTGTCCTTAAAATATTTCACTGATTGATGTGATACGGCATACAAAGGCAGCAGCAAATTGAGTAAAATAAAGGAACTAGCGTCTATCTTGTGAATTGAGCGTGATTCAAAATTTTGAAGCATTTTGCTCTTCTTACTGCTAATATTCACATTCAAGATAAAAAAATAAAAAAAAATAAAAAGACAGAAACGTTCTAAAAAAACGAACTAGCTTCCTTTTTGCTTTTCAAGATACAAATTTAGATATTTCAATATTTAATAAAAAATATGCATGTAAAACTTAATCGTATAAATATTTGCAGTAATAATAACATATGAAAATAAATAGTGAATTAAATTGAATCTTAATTTATGTCGCATTTTTATACTATATATATATATATATGCCTTTCATGCCTTCAGTGAGTCGATAAACTAGCATGCTTGTAAACAAAGCATTGAAGATATCACGTTAGGCTGACCACGTAATCGTGATAGCACCTCAGGGTTTCTCGGTCTGGAAAATAAAGATGGGCGCTGTAGGCCTTGGCTCGCATGAGCTGTCGTGGTACAGAGAGACAGTCTTTTAGAAGTAAATAATATTGAATTTTTGATTTTTGATTTAGAAATATTCTAAAAATTAATTATGTATTAATTTTAAATGTATTCTGTCAATTTATACAAAGTAAATTATTTTATTCAATTTATATTATTCTTTAATTTTAAATAATTATATATCATCATAGTTTTTTTTTGAATTCATTAAAGTTTCAAGTTTTTTTCTTAATTTTATTTCACATATAAGTCCAATTTTAAAAGTTATTCATTTCTTATTCACACTTTTTAATTAAATTGTTATTGATGTTTTTATGAAGATTCCACGGGATAAATGTAAAACAACACTCACATTTATATAGCTTCAAATTGTATCTTATTGAGGCATATAAATGATGTAATTTTTCCTTGGTTTTTACTATATTATCTAAGTGTAATAATTCTATGACCAACGGCATAAGACTTTGTACAGAGTGCGCAATCAAAATATAACTAAAATTGTAAGAGGAATATATTAGTATCAAATTACTATTAACATATTTATATATACTTTATAAATTTGTTTTTTAAATTTTTAAAATTTTTAAATGTATTAATTCAGCAAACCTTTTTTGAAACATTCTACCAAGTAATGTAAATAATCGTGTCTGTAGATTAAATTAATACTTGAAAAAAGAATTGGTTTATTTTTTACTAATTGGTGTTTGGAGATTCATAATTTGTAACTTCTATGTATTTCCGTTATTTGCTAGCATAATTAATTTTTTGTTAAGGTTACAATTTATAAAAATGCTCTGAAACCATGTATGATTCATATAGTTTACATTCACTCACTCTCATATAACTTATTATATTAACATAATTTGAAAAATTCATCCTCTGTAAATAAATATCACCTACACTTTATAGCAAAAAAATAATTTATTATTTTTGTAAAAAGATTAATGAACTTATATTTTTCTCTTTAATTTCTTGAAAATATAGTTTTGTTTAGCTTGAAAAGATAACTTGAATTTTTCAAGAGAATTGATGTAGTCATACATATATGAAAATTTTATATACTAGACAAATAATGAAAATAAGATTGGAGAAGAACAAACTAGGAATAGAAATATATTTCAAGTTATAAGTTAGAATTATTTTTGACTATATGATTATTTGCTTTTGGGATTACATTAAAGTAATTTAAATGATTAAAATTTATCAACATAATTTAATAATTAATTTCCTAAATTTAATTAAAAATTATTTACTTTCGTTTTCATTTGTTCTTAGATCAAATTTCTTAAGTTAAAAATAGGGTTAAATTTGATATGATTTACGTCATCATTCTAAATCCATCTGTATTTATTCTATGCGATTCTACTTCTTTTCCTTCTAATTAATACCTTATTTTAAGTTAAATAAACAACTTTTACTGTATGCTAATATTTGAATTGAAGTATAGAGGTTCAATTTACATCAAACGGATTAATTTTAATGAAGCCTAGATAAATAAAACCAAGAGAATGCGGTACATGTATTTGTAAATTATCTATGATTTTTCATTTGTTTACTTAAAATGCTATCTTGTGCAATCAAAATTATTGTTTACGTAATTATAAAATTTAACACCTCATTTTAATCTATCCTTAAATTGCGTTTAACACCTGAAAAGACTGCTCTATTTTATTTTGAATATAAAGAATTTGAAGTAGATTTCTTAAACATAAAATTTTATTCATCATAACTTTTATTTAAAGTGTTACTGTTAATCTTTACTTTTCTGTTCATGAGTAATAAAAATTTTTCGAAGAAAGTAGACTGTTTTTATATTTTTAACATAAGAATTAACATTCTGGATTTGAATTAGAATTGTAATTTTAATTTTATTTTATCATTGGAAAAAACTCATTCACTTATTCAAAAGAATGCAAGAGATTTATGAACTATTTACAATTAATTTTCAGTGTGATATTTTCCCATTAATGATACTAAAGTTATATTTACCAATTATTTTATTTATTTATTTTAACTTTAAAGAAACGGCTGGGAAATAGTTTCAAAATGAAACATTGTAAAAAATATTGTGTTGAAACAAACGAAACTGGGAATTAAATACAGTTAAGAAATATTAGAACAAAATGTTTTCTTTAAAGGAACTGCATAAGTATTCAGCATCCATATTTAGATGTATTTTTAGTCACCAAAATGTATTTTAGTTTTAGCAATTGTGACGAATCATTTATACTTAAAGAAAAAAATAACTACCGTATTTAAACTCAACAATTGTTATATATTCATTCATTATTCTTACTAAAATTGCATGCTTTTAAAACTTCCAGAACAACAGTATATACGTAATGGAGTCAGAAATAATTTCCTGAGAAATTACTGAATATTTTGTGAGAAACACTCTTTTGTCACCTTAATCTTACTTTCAAAAAATTGAAAACGATACGATGTGAGTTAAAATACAAGATAACTGCCTAACATAAAAATTTTATAATTAAAAATTACACAAAAACTTGTATTCTCCGCTTCTTTTATCTTTGTCCATTTCAATTCATGAAAATAAATTTTAATTCTATATCTATTTTTACAACCAGTTTTAAGAAAATAAAGTAAAAGATTAGATAAAAAAATACTGTAAAATATTTGCTTGATCTGATTCGGTTTTCATGATAGGTTTGTATGTCCCTGGAAATCTGACTCATACTTTGCTGTGGTGATATTCGGAAATTTTAGAAAACTTCCCAGGAAACTCAGATTCGTTTTTAATGTATGAATTACAGAGATAATAATTCAAAACACAAATAAAATAAAACTTAATAATTTATTTTAGTAACGTAATAACAAGAGAAATTTACATTTATAGTCAAAACATTCGTGGTTAAATAATTGAAATTCTAACTTTATATTTCTTTTATGACATTTACAAAATAATATATCATAACTGATTGTGACCAGATGGAAAAGGAACAAAGAGATCAGACTCACCCCTTTTAGAAGTAATATTGTGGTGTCTATTATCATCAATGACATCATCCTTCTCCAGTGTCGATGATTCTCTTTTCTCATCGTATTCTCGACCTCTACTCAGCACTTTCGCTTTGCATTTCCATCTGCTGATATTTCAACATCTCACTTGGCTTACTGCTCAGCATCTCATCTGGGTTATTGCTCAGCGTCTCGATTGGCTTGCTTATTCCTCGTGAGCTTTCTCCATTCTCTGTGATATATCTTCTCAGACTTTGTCGTCTCTTCTTATCCTCAGCTATTTGTCGGATATCTGCAGCTCCATTCTGGAAAGTCGAAGCAGGGCTCTTACTGGACAGGGTAGTTATACTACGTTTACAGCCAAAATCTTTTTTAACGTTCTTTTCTAAGCGTTCTTGAAATTTTTCTCAAGATCACAAATCCATTCTAAAAGGAAAAATTTATTATTTTATTGCACTTTCCTCACTGTGCGAACTTTTATTACATCCTTTCCTTTATTTTTTAAGAGCATAGTTTGAAAGAAAAAGAGAAAAAACTCTGAAAAAATTTAAGTCACAATAAAAATTATACACATCTATTTTTTTAGGGTTTGGCTATGTCGTTTTACACTATGACATACTTTTTTATTATGGGAATTTGTTCTTTAGCTCGAACTCATTTCGTTTATCCTGTCAGAACGATAAATTAAGAAATAGAATTTGTAGTTCTCTTTAAAATATTCCAACTGTTTATAGACATTTATGTTGTATGACATAAAATATATTGCTAAAGTTTATTCTTGTTTACGTCAATATATTTACCTTGGGAAGTCAGTATATAATTTTAACATAAATCTATGAAACCATATAGAATAAATTTAAATTCTTACATATTTTGCAGCTTACAGTTATGCTTTAATATTAGGTAAAAACGTTATTCACAATGTAATCAAAGACATTTCCCAATGCATTCAAAGATGTTTTCATCATATAATCATAGAATATAAACATATGAAAAAATTCGCTGTAAAGAATTTTATAAATTATATAATATTTATTAAAGAATAATTAAATAATATAAAAAAGAAATATGTTAAATTAGAATTTCACTTATAAAAAATAAAGTCAAA
This sequence comes from Latrodectus elegans, assembly GCA_030067965.1. Lineage (NCBI taxonomy): Eukaryota > Metazoa > Arthropoda > Arachnida > Araneae > Theridiidae > Latrodectus > Latrodectus elegans. The sequence continues at coordinate 35,179,510 of CM057820.1, read as the reverse complement.
TGAATATACAGTTGAAATGTGTGGTAAAAAAATATCGAAATCAATAAAACGATGCAAATATTAAACTGGCTACAAAAATATATAATTATATAACTATTATTACATTTGTTAATTTTTTAATTCATTTTTTTCTAACACAATACAGTTAATCACTTTTTAATCTAATTTATATACATTTCAAAATAGTAAACATTAAAAAGCTATTTGTAATAAATTTCTCTCTTAGTCATTTGTTTTTCACGATAACTTCAAATATTACTCACAAATTGACTTTAAACTAAAATACATTGCAAACAGTATGAAGAATTCATCAAATTGTTATTGTATATTAATTAAAAGCTCATTTTGCACAAATGTGTTTTGAATAATTTAACTAGTTCTTTTTTTTATTTATTTGCTGATGTCATATTTGTAATTGCAATAAGAAATGAGAGTGAAAATTTTGAAATATATATATCAATTTAGAGTTAATATTGATTATATTACACATTTTCACACATTTGCCATGAGATTTTTATACATTATTAATCTTTGGAAAACTCTATACATTAATTAAAGAGAGAAAATATAAACAAATGACAATCATAATATTAACATTAACAGGATATTAGGCACAAATATAATAAACATATAGTTTTTAGATATAATTAAATTTATGTATAAAATTTTTTAAATAATCATTAAAATTTAAAAAAAGTCAAAATTTTATGTCTGAATAAAATATTTTCTTGTTTAAGTAAGAAGGTAGTTGATATATCTGCATATGTTTTGCGATACTTCTTGAAATTTTATATACTTTTATAAATGATTTATTATAATTCTTGGTGATGTAATGGAAATAATTTTAAAAATGAATTTACAACATTATTGTAATTATAAAAATCCATCACAAGTAATATTCTGACATAAATAAAAAATAATTTATTATTAGATAAATATTCTTTAAAATTTTTTATCTTATTTTTATATAATACTACTTTTTGCTAAGAACACTGTTTTTTTAAGAAATTCTTAAATCAAGTAATCAATCAAATTTTTAAAAAATATGAAATGTGAAAGTAATATATATCAATTTTTCTCATAAACTGTTCTCATCTATTAAACTGCGATTAGTATAAGATAAATGTTTTGTTAATTATTCAAAGCATATGTCATTTTACAAAAATGTATTTTGAAATTATGACTTTAACAAATAAACAAAAATTAGTATTTTTCTGTAGATTTATATAATAGTTTTATATTTAGATTTATATAGTACTGACATTCAATATATTTTATAAAATTACTTATAAGCTAAGAAATCAAAATTTTATTCAAAATTTTTCATTCCCTTTGTAATTTATCAACTTCTCATTGCAATTATGTTTTAATTCTTTCTTACAAAAATGAAATATGTAATTACTAAATTGCTGTATTTTTCATAAATAAAGATTATTTATAAATGTATACCCATATTAGATACATTTAAGTTAGTTTTAAAATAATTTGGTAATATTTTTCATACGTAAATTATTTATAGTAGATATTTTTATTCGTTATAAATGCTCCGCGTTTCGTCTCAAATTTGCCTATGTATTTAAAATAATGTAATCAATATTATTGTTTTGATGATTTTTAAATGCACAAATATTTATCTTTCTAAAAATTGTAATAAGTTACTTTGATTATATTTAAAACAAGTTAATATTTGTTAAACAAAAGAAAAATAAGTAATTTTTTCATTTCTTGTAGCTTTGTATGCACACTAGAGACAAGAACACATTAATATAATTGATCTGTGAAAGACTGATATCAAATCAAACACTGAGAAAGAACCATAAAATATAATCTTTTATATTCAGCATTTTTCAGCAAGTAATATTTAAATCTAAGTGAAAAATAAACAATATACAATACTTCATGTATTCAGTATAACACAAAAACCGATGAACGAACATCTATTCATATCACATGTATTTCGGAAATAACAATTGCAAGTTAAATGGTCGGATAACAATTGCAAGTTAAATGGTTTTAGTCGGACAGTTAAATGATTGTTTCAGTGAGAGATTCATGTTGTAATTTAGCTTCATGGAGGTATATATATATCTCAGTTAGTTACCGGAAGGAACAAATGGAAGCTTAGGTCTCAGATCAGGCTCTTCAGAACTGTGAATTAAAATTAGAAACCTACCAGTCTTTAACAATATTCATTTTCTTTTATGTATAAATATAGTTAAGAAAATTTTTCCTCGAAGCATATAATATTTAAAATGAATTATTCTTATATTCATGAAATATATATATATATATATATATATATATATATATATATAAATTTTTAAATATAAACTTTTTTCTATACTTTCCATAAGTATTTTTATAAGAAAATGTATTGCAAGAGACAAAAAACATTGAATGTTAAATATCTTGAGTAAAATTTAACTACTAAGTAAAAAAAAATATCTATTGCATAATTCTATTTCAAAGTTAAAAATTTAAATTTGTATTAAAATTTTTATATATATTCTTGAACACTGTAATTATATAAAATTGTGAATTAATTTTAAATTATTTGCTAATTGTATAGTCATTTTAACTTATAATTTATATGTTGTGTAAAACATCAACCTACTTAAACTTAATAATGTGTTAAATTTGATTGAAATATTTCATTTCAACTTAAAATTCGAAAATCTTATAGTCTTCACCTTAAACTTTAGTAAAAATAGTGAATCGTTTTAGTCACTTGTATTGTCAGATGGCATATATCGTAATACTCAATAAAAATCAAATACAAAATATAGAATTAATGGAACATAATACTTGTATTTTCTATCCCTGATTTATCATTTCTAAGTATCTAAAATCTGTAGTTCTTAAATGTCTAAATATAATATAATTGCTTCCAAATAAAAACCACATTCTAATAAAACATTCAACGAAAGCTTTTTCCCTAAACTCGATGGTATTGATGGTATTCAGATTTCGAATTTGATGGTAGTAATAAACTCTTTTGTACTCTGACCTCATTATTATGAAATTCTTAATATGGAATTAGTTAAAAAAATAGAGTTTATTAGTTTTACATTACTTTTAACTTTGCATTTACAAATTAAAGAAATGGTATAAATGTAAATTATATTCATGTAGAGGAAGCTTTGAAACAAACAACTTCTGAGTGCCCATCATAATAAATATACAAGCAGAAAAACGAAACACAACAATATCTGCTTTTATTTCTAAAAATATCTCGGAATAGATATCTCTGAGAGAATAGCTCATATTTATTTATATATACAGTATAGAATAGTAATGTTTTATGTACATAATATATATTACTATCCAGTATTTTATATTGAATAATATATAGAAGAAATACACTTATAACGCGTTATAGTTAATATACTTCAGAAATAGAATTTTTGATTAGTTAAATAATTTATAAAGTATACTGCAAAAGTATCACTTTATTCTTAATAATTTTTAATGAATAAATTTTATGACTTGATAAAATCCATTTAAAAAATTAGATTTTTTGTGATGATTATATGTTTAAAAAAAATTAAAATGCATTATATGTTTAAAAATTAAAATGCATTATATGTTTTAAAATGCATTATATGTTTAAAAATTTAAAAAATTAGATTTTTAAACATATAATGCAAATCAGATTATTAGGATAATATTAAAAAAATCAATCTTGAATTCTAAACTATGTGATTATATAAAAAAATGCCTTCTGAAAAACATACGAATTCATATATGTAATAGATATTTTGGTACACTTAGTTTAAATTTCTTTAAATTTATTTTGTAAATAAACATGAATTAAAACATTTGAATTCAAATGAATTATCGACAAAGGTTATGAAGCTAATCCATAATGCATACAATAAATATTTCGCAAAGCTCTTATTGAATAACTTTTGTCTTATAAACTTCTAGCGAATTAATCCAAAATGGCTGATCTGTTTTTTTAAGAAAATTTTATTTATCCATAATAAGGTAGTGTGTGAGTTCAAAAATGTAACTATATATAAATATATACGTGTGTGTTTCAGGAAAAGTTTAAAATCTGGTATTCTATAGAATGCCTAGATATAGTATATAATGCATAAAACTAGCCAGCAATGTATGAAACGATTTATATTTCCCACATTATCTAGGCTTTCTGCAGAATGCCAAATGAGAAACCGGCGAAGTATAAAATACATCTCCGATTCGTTTCGAATATCACGTGGCAAGGCACGTGACTTTCGAAGTGAGCTTCAAGACAGAATATGTCAATTGCACTTAGCAGTTTGTACAAAAGTGTCGAAAAAAATTCGATTATTTTTAAACTTGTTTGACAAATTATTATGACTATTATCATTATTATTATTAAATTGTTATTATAGTTATATAAATTTATCATGGCATGCCAAAATCATATCAAAAATATTATGAGTCTGAAATCTCTAATGTGAAAATGAGTTGAAAAATAGCCCATAACCTAGTGTACATATTCCCATTGCTTAGAGAGACGTCTGTATTACAGTCTGACAATGATAGGGAATTTGCCAATAATGTGTTAATCAGATTGAAGGAGTTTTGGTCAGCACTGAATATCATCCATGAGAAGCCTCGCCATTGACAAAGACAGAGTGTTGTCGAAAGAGCTAATCGGAATATCGAAAACAGGCTTTGTATATGGATGCAAGATAATAAATTTGACCGCTGAAGAGAAGGACTGTGCTTCATACAATTTAGGAAAAATAGCTCTTATTCTGTATGGATCAAAGACACCACACAAAGCTCTTTTTTTGGCTATTAACCTGAAGTACGTCTTAGAACCACTTGTCTACTTGAAGGTGTTTTAAAAAGCATAAATACAGAAGAGTAGTTAGAAAAAATAACAGAAAGCGTCCAAACAACGGAAAAAGAATAAACTAATTAGATTATGCAAAAAAAAGCATGTTTGAAGAAAACATGCATAAGATTATAATTGATTACGGATTAAACCAACATGATGAAGTGATGCTTATACCGACGACATTTTCGTATCTGATAATTGCTATGTATGTTTAAAAGAAACGAGTAATGAATACGTATGCAAAATATGTCGTCAAACACTCATAATTTCTGTGATCACCTTAGTAAAAGTGATGAAAGGGATATATATTTTGTGCAATATTTGTCTCAAAACTGAAAATGCTATTGAAAGTAAATTAATCTCTAAAATCAATCTCGAAATAGAAAACCAAAAATTGAAAATGAATTCAGAATTGAAAATGAATGCCACTACTTCTTTGATAGATAACGTCCACGTTCCTATTACTAATGTCAACAAGGGCTGAGTAAATTCAATTATATATTGGCATCTATATTTAATGTGTTGCAGGATGGTTTCTATCGACTTGTCATGATTGAATTTTAAAACAAGTATATGGTAGATCACAATTCACTTTACGCTCAAAGAAAGAATCAAGGATATTCCTGATCACGAAATTAATCTTCGGTCAGTTGATATTGCTTCGTCCAGTGGCAGCGGCCAAGAATTCACCAAATGTATGTGGAAAACAAAGTACCAAAATATGAAATGTATTTGAGTGAAAAATGTACTGAAATGTGATTCAAAAAGTCACTCAAGCCTGGCATGTAGCAACATATAGATTAATTTCGAATTTTTTTATGAAATTTTTGTTTCTCTTAATAAGAAAGGCAGAAGTTATGTTTTGCATAACTTTTATTTTCCTTAAGCATTTTAAATACATTTTTATTGGGACTTTTATTTTTTCATAATATTTGTATTTTTGTGAAGTATACATCATTCACATAATATCTTCATGAGGATGTTTTTTCATACTTTGTCTAGTTACCATTTGTCATTCTTTACAATTCCTAAGTATTCTATGAATATATATATATGATGCGTGTGCAGCAGAGCACAGGATCCCCAATCCCCAGACTTTACCATAAAATTAACGAGTTTGGAATACTCGGAAAATACTAAAGATTTCTTAATATTAAACCACGATCCTGTGATGAAGTTACGCATGACAATCATTTCAAAGAATCAAAAAAAAGGTTCATTGGCAGTACATATTAATTTAGACACTTCCTCGACCCATTGAAGGAGAGTGTTGTCGACCTTTCTGTGGATGGCTGCGTAAGTGATGCTTCATTTTTCTGATCTTACTGAAAACATCGTGAAGCTATTGAGCTCCTGGAGCTCTGACAGAGCAAGAATAAAATGTAGTTTTACATTAACCCTGAATTAAATTATAGATATCTGCCAAACTATCCGTTGACTGCAATGATGGAGCCGCACAGCGGTGTATGCCCAACATTACAGAAATTTGAGCTTCAAGATCAGATAAAAACCATGAATAATTAGAATGAATAATTTTTGCAGCACAGGAAAAATTTTCTCTAAATGTATTGGCCAATATATTAAAATATTGACACGTGTCTCCACGTAATTTCAAAGTCTTGTTCAATGGCTCAATTCATACGCAAACTTCACATGCTTTGGATTTTGGTGGTATTTCAAGACATTGATGTATGTGATTCCTGTTAAGAATGCTAAAGAGCTTAATGCAACTAACTTGGCAAATGCTGAGGTAACCTGATACAACCTGTATTTTTGCTAACATAACGTTAGATATTCAGTAAACTGGAAATACAAGTCACAACTGTAGGTGATAATTTTGAACAAACGACTGTTGTCTCTAATATTATTTTTTTATCGTGTATTGAAAATAGGATAAACACACATTACTTCTTATTTTATTTACCTTATTTTCTTCCGAATTCTTAATTTCATTACTGTTTTAGAAAAACAATTTTCCGGCTTGTATTGCGATGTGATGTAATACAGTCATAGATGCAATGTACCTTTTTTAAAAACAATTTAACACTGTATTGATACATTCTGTATCCATGAATTTATATTATATCTCCACTGTGACATGAATAAAGTTTCAAAAAATTTAAGTTGTGTACTTAAAATTTTGTTTTCATGAAAATATATGTACTAAATTTTCTTTCATTAACCATTTTGGTTTAACCAGTACAGAAGCCAAAACATAAATTAGTTATAAATCCCTCTTTGAATCTTAGATGCCAGTAGAAGCTGATTTTTCTATACTATATTTCCAAATTTCTTTCACCATTTTCAATATCCTACTTTTGTGAAGCTGGAATTTCTGTGCTTCTTTGAAGACAAAATATTGATCTCAGCTATATATTGCTTAAGCAATTGAGGATGTCCATTTCTAAAACTAAACCTTCCTTTATAAAACCTAGCTCTGCAAGGCAGGCCCAAGGGATTATTAATAATATTTTTATAATTTAATAAGCTTTAATTAATTTCTTAAACAAAACTTAATAACTGAAATAAAATAATAAGAAGAATTGATTTTTTGTAAATTGTTTTAATTTAAATATTAAAAATTATGTAAAAATAGTTTTTGTTTTGTATGTGTATGTGCCATTCAGTCAGTAAATTATTTTTTTAAATAATATTTTCTCATGGATATGCTCGCCCCACCCTTTTATTGTGCTCACGCTCCTCTAAAGAATCACGCTCCATAGGTTGAGAATCGCTGCATTATAAACATCCTTTGAGAAAATATATATTTTTTTTTTCGTAAAATTACTCTCGAAATATAATACTTGTAAGATTTTGCAATTGCAGAATTATTGGTCTCAAATCTTATTCACATATGAATCCAAGTGTCACCAGCTTCCAGAATGCCATCAGAGATTCACCATGGAATATCATGTTGTTCCTAATCCTGGAGATAAAAAAACATTTTTATTATTTTTATCAATACTGCTATAGTAAAGACTAAATATTTATTTTACAATACAAACGTAAAATCAATTAAGTATATATTAGCAATATTATATTAGGTAGAATCTTGTTGTTAGATAAATATATAAATTTGAATAATTAATACAATTATGTACTTTGATTCTATTTCAGTCTTTCAGTTCAGAAAAATAAGATCTTGTTTCCTTTAAAAGTTATTTATAGAAACTCATATTTCTTTACCTTTATGTAATAGTTCAAATAAAATGCCTCAAATTTAAATTAACTTGTTTATCACGCCAATTTACCTAATTTAAATGCGTTAAAATGTTAAAACATTTATACGTTAAAAATGTTTTTATTCATTAATATGATATTCAAAAACATCCTCACAAAATCGCATACTTATCTGCATTTATAAACTAACAATATCGGCAAAGTGTGTGAAAAATATTATGTGTATTCACTATGCTTGTTACAGTATCAGCCTCGCTCAGGAAAATTATTATTTGAGGAAATCTATGTTAAATTTTCCTTATATTTTTTATCTAATAAAGAAGATTTTTGATTATAAATTTCTGTATAGTAAAATTAATTTTTGAAAATATCATTTCTATTTTTGTACTTTTAAGTAAATGCACTATATTTTTTGTCTTTTGAAGTAATGTGGAAAATTTGTTATCCTAAAGTATTTTTTTGTTATCCTATAGCATTTATATCTCGTCAGTGCAAATGCTAATGAAAAATTGAATCTTAATGACACAATTAATTTTGTTGGCAGACGAGTAACATTTTTAAATGTTTAGGATTAAAAAAGGGAATAAAATTTTATAAATAGTATTGAGTAAATGTCGTATTAAAAATTTAACGTAATAGCAAAATTGCGTTAATTAAAGAAATGCTATATTTCAGATAAAACTTTAAGAAATTTCAAGTTACAAATTAGAATTATAAAATGCAGTCAACATAACACAGGTATTTAGGGATATAGTTAATGAATTTGAAATATAAATAATAAAAAATTATTTTTAAAAAATCTTCAAACAATTATTAACATTAATTTAAAATATAAAGAGGAAAGCAAATTTTATACGTATTTTTAATGATATATTTTGATATATTTGATCAATTTTATGTTTCTCTCTTTTTTTATTTTGTAAAATTTTAGAAATAAAAAGCATTAAGCATTGATTTCAGATAAGCAGATGTATTCGAAACTTAATAAGCATCATATTGTTTAAAGGTTTTCAGATAATATTTTTAGATCTAAAAAGAAACATTAAAGCGGTAAATTCAATATTCCAATAATTTGTTTTGCATTGCATTTTTGTGGAAACTGTGATTACATGATTTTAAATAACTCATTATATATCTGCATTAAATAATGTTGCATAATTTTTTCTCTTGTATTTTTTGACTTTGCATATTTTTATAACGAAATATATTGTTAATTCTCTGTAATAAAAAGCAGATAGTATGTGAAAGACTTATTGTTTATTTACTTGTAAATTCTTGACTTATTCTTTCAAATCTGCATTTAAATTAAAAATACCAGTAAATTGCTTAGAATTTTGGATTCTATTTCCGTTTGTTTTTACAAATTATATATTATTTTCAATGCTTCAGAATAAGAATTGTTGACGCAATATTACTTTTTCAATAATATAATAATATCTCTATCTTTTTTTTAGTAAATAATAATCTTATAAAATTAATGAACTGATATGATATTTTTGCATTTCTTATAAAAACAATACTAAATTATTGTTTTGGATTTATCTTCAGCTGGATAAACCTTAGGGACTGGTGCAATTGGTTACAGAATTACAACTAATTAGAAACGAAAATTATTAAATATTAATAAATTTGATGCAATTTTCGATACAAATGTAAACCTATTATTCATTAAACAATAATAATTAGTAAATTAATATGTGATACAAAGAAAATGTCTTTAATAATTTTTCTCGGCATCTTCTTTCCATTCCATTATGAAAAAATTTTTTTGTCTTGTACCAGCTAAGCTGACAATGTGGTGCACGCTGCTCCACTTTTTTATACTGAACCATATTTGGTGTGGAGTCCGACTGCTTCAGTACACACATGCCATAGGGACCCGTTTATAGGGTAGGCAACCATTCACACCTCATTCATACACAGAAAGGACAAAGACAGGATAGATAAGGAGAGAAAGTACATCCATGCCCATACCGGGATTCAAACCCAGGACCTCCCTATCCGCCGTCAGGCACTTTGACTACTAGACAGTGTGGTCGGCATTATGAACAATATCCTGAACATAAGAAATTATTTAAATTTAATTAAAATAAAACTAACTAATATTATTTTTGTATAAGTAAAAATATTTTTTCCTATTTCCAATAAAAAATGCCAAAATCCAACAGCACTTCTTTATAAGATACCTCGAACTATATAACACCATCCTAGGTGATCTCTGTCTATGATTCCATGTTACAAAAATGGCTTGCTGGGGTCAGTATAATAACTATTCGAAATAAAGATGATATGCGGTCGTGACCACCATACATCCGATAAATCGCAGCAGCTATTGGGTGGGACAAATCAGGAATGTTCTGAATACTCCTCAACCTAATTATTCAGATTTCAATTCATTAAATATTGAGGTATCTTTGGCAATTGGAAAAGGAATCTCACTTTTAAACTTCTGTAAAACCGCAAATTTTTTTTTTTTTTTTTTTTTTTTTTTTTTAAACAAATAGCCCAGCTTATTCGTTTCAATCCACATGAGCAAGGTTCCACTGGAGGTTAACAGGAATTTTCTTTTCTTCATGAGCTGCTACCAGAAATGGCATGATGCTTCTTATAACTATGTAGCTGAAGTATCAAAGGTAATAGCTTGTATGGTTGTCTTCATGTCAAATAATAAAGCAAACTCCAAAGAGACCTAATCTCTTATAAGAAGTTGTTGCAAATTTATCTTTATAGCAGCTATCACGCAATCAAAAGCAATTACAAAATCTCAGATAGGGATTTATGACGATAAGAGCTCACAAAATACTCCAGCACTAACATTCAGTGATTCTTCTGAGTAAAATCCATCGGTATAAATTCAGAGGCAGTCAGGTTTCGGATATCGAAGTTCTATAGTTCCTAGCATCATAGAGCCTAAAATTTTAAAAGGTAGCTTATAGCGTCTCCAGAATATATCACCAAATTTTATTACATTTTCATATAAACTAGCAATTTGCTTGCTTATCAAGGTTACAGGAGATTTATTTTCTATCAAAAGTAGCATAGAATCTATCGGCGAGGAATTTACAACTCTGGCTATTAAGCTAAGTGCCTAATTCTGTAAGGCTTTCAATTTTTTTTCAAAGACTGCTTAGAAAGAGTAATCAGTGGCTTACAGCAACTACATCAAGAAAGTCAAATGTAAAGTTTTATAGGTATTACCTAAAGTTTCCTGAGGTACTAAGAAAGTCGCTTAAGGTGTTTCAATCTTTTACTAAATCGTTGTGAAACCTAATGAATTGGGTAATTCCAACTCTTCTTATTATAAAATTCAATACCAAGGTAGATAAACTTATCAGTCGTATTTATGAGATACTTTAATAAACTTTCGGTTTCTAACTTGATATGGGAATAAAAGTCTGAACAGTAAAACACACACAGCAGCCTTTTTTATAAGATATTTACAATCACATTATTAATAATGCATCAATTTCCAATGTTCCAAATGCTGCATTAAGGGTCCCTTCAACTACGGGCTTTCACCTCTTCTTTTTCGCTTGTTCTAGAAAACCATCTCGTCAACAAACAACAAAATATGAGTTCCTTCTGCAGAGTATTCAGTTTGCAACAAGTAACTTTTAGTTATCTTACTTCCAATGCGAACTTGTCCAATGCTTGTATGTTGTCCAATGAATAAGCAAATCAAAGTCAACATATTGTTTTCGATACACATACTATTAAAGAAATCCGTAAGCTTAAGAAACAGCTGTAAATGAAAATGTTAAAAAAAAGCAATAAATACATTAAGTATTCAAACGTGTAAATGTAATATTCACAACTATGCATGTGAATACTGTAATCGTTGCTTTGTTAATTTAACCTGATATTTACTTAACCCAATATTATTTTTTAATTTTACGATGCTAGTTATTCCACATGTTTCCATAGAAAATATTCTCTTATATTTTCGAAACAAAATGCACTTATAAGTGCTTAAAAATTAAGAAATGTCCAAAAATATCTTTCTGAATTAACAAAAATAAAACTATGGTGTGAGAATTTAAATTTGTAAATAATGATTGGTATCGCAAACAGCTACATATATAAATACAACATAATTTATAAAAAGTTTTAGAAATTTTTGATTAATTTCTAACGTTAATTGCCTATTATATAAGCAAAATGACAAATATCCTTATTTTGATTAATATTTTAGTGAATCATATATTCATTGTTTTTTGAACAAAATACTCACTGTCCCAATTGCCCACTGAGGAGCCAAAATCTACTGTACCCATAATTGTAAACAGTGATATGGTGCTATTAATAAGGAACAAATAAATATTTTGAACATAACTCTCAGTATAATTTCAAAAGAAGCGGTAAGTTCAATTAAAATTCTATAAATTCAAATAACAAATTTAAATCTATTATTCAAATTATATAAATATTCACAAATTCATTAATTATATATTTATATAAACTAATAATCATAAATATTTGTGCAATTACTTATTGCATGGAATTTGTATAACGTTCATCAGATTTATGCATCTTTAACTACACTCTTTTTCATAAATTTCTCACAGAGAATTTCATTTATTACCAATTAATTTTACAAAATTTAACAGTGGATTTTAAAGAATTAATAGGCAGTATAAAATCAAACAGAATTCATGGCAGTTCAATAACAATTTCTTATTACTAAATATCACAAGTTAGGAATATAGTACAGCAATATTATATTCTAATAAATTGGTTCCCAATTAAACTGAATGTGTATTAAATTAATCTTCTATTCTGCAAATTTAATGACACACACACACAAATAAATTAATCTAAATTCACATTTATGTTGACCTGCTTCATGATAGAACCAAAAGAGTCATAAATGTTTAAGTTTCCCTAATACCATTTTACATCCAAACTCTTTGATTTATTTTCTTAAATCAGTGAAATTTAAACTGGATTTTTTGTTTAAAGAATTGTGAGCGTACATTAGTTCTTTTAAAAGTGCAATTTTAGGATTTAAAAATTTCAGATTATTTGTCACATTATTTTATTTATGATAAGTAATGAAAAATATAAATAATGGGCTCATCATGGCCTTCTGGTAGAACACCAATTTTCTGAGTGAAATATTAAACAAATTTAATTTCATCTGTTGTCAAATCACAGATGATAATCCCAGTCTGGCCAAGCTGCTTAATAATCCGAGCCATTTTTTTCAAAATTTGAAATATTTTGCGAGCCGCAATTAAATAATATTTAATAGAAATGCAAAAATGGTATTAAAAATATTTTTTATGGAAATTATGTCCATTGAAAACACATAAATAAAAGTGCAAAATATGTGTATTATATTTAAATATTAAAAATTAAACACAGATATTTTACTTCTCTTGGTAATAATTGGTGATAACACTTCTCAGTGATTCTCTGAGATGCTAGTTAATTAATACTGATCGGTATTTGAGTTTCAAGAATTTTAAAATTGAATAAAAGGATTCACATAAATACGTTGCTCCGAATATTGACATAATTCGACAAGCAGCCTTTTTTAATTCAGGATACTTCGATTCTTTTACAAGTTTCCGAAATTCAGTAATTGTCGTCGACTTATATTTTAATTGTAGTGCTTCATATTGCATCTTTATTAATTTGAATTCTCCAGATGCTTTTTGTGTCATAATTATATTCAAAATGCAAAACTTGCATTACATTATGTAAATTTCAAATGGATTCGGAAAAAAATCAAGAGACAGTTTAAAGTATTTCAGGTTTTCAAATCCATTTTGAAATTACATCAATATCCCTTCTAACATTTTATATAGTCTTTGAATTTTTCTTGTATTGGAATAAATTATTTAATTCGTAGAAAATGACAAAATATTTTACTTTCATTGTCCTTTTGAAAACGTAAAGTAGTTTAAAAACTCAATATGCACTGTGAGAAGTCAGATGTTGTTTTATCTTTCCCGTGCAATTGTAAATTCAGTGTTTGTAAATGTCCCAGGACATTTGTCAAAAATATTAAGCCTTGCAGCCTCTCGTTATTGTCTAATTCTGAATTGGTTATTTCTTTTTCCTTTAGCAATGCAGTTATCGTATCAAACAAATCTTCAAATCTATTTAATACGTTGTAACCAGATAACCATCTGACAATGTAAAAGAAATTAATGTCACTTGGAAATTTTCCATCCTTTAATTCTTCAAGGAAATATTTGAACTGTTGATGGTTTTTTGCATTTTTTCGAATGTAATTCACAATGTGTAACACTGTTTTCATAACATCAGGTCATTTTAAATATTTTTAGTGACATTTTCTTGGTGAAATAAGCAGTAAATTGGTATGAACTGGGAAATTTGAGAATCATCTTTTAAAAGCCCAATACGACCGATTTTTTTACCCAACATTGTAGGAGCTCCAACAGTTGTAAAGTTTACAAGTTTATTAAGAGGCACATCAAAAGTTTTCATTATGAAATCTAATCCATTATTAATATCAACACCATAAGTTGATTCTTGAAGTGCTGCTTAATCTAATAATTATTCTTTAACAGCGAAGTCAAGTGAAACAAAACTTATGAAAACTACCAATGACTGAAGATCTGTAATATCTGTCAATTCATCAAGGGCTAAGCTGAATGCGAGACAGTTCTTTAAACCATTTTTTAAATTATATTCAAAACTATAATTGCAATTATGAGTCGTTCGGTTGTGTGTCTGGAGATGAGATTTTGCAAAATACTTTTTGTGCATTGCTGGATTATTTTGATACAAACTTTAAATTTAGTTTTTTTAATAAACTCTCCCTCACCATACGGGCGTTTAGCAAAAGAAACATTCCATTGCAATAGTAAAACTGTTTTCATCCACATTATTAGCTTGATTGCTAAGAATCATCAAAATTGACTATTGATTATTTAAATTTGATTTTAAAAAAGCGAGATTATCTGATCTTAATTTGGACGGATACTGAAACTGAGAATTATTTGTTCCATAACTTTAAACGTCGATACAAATCACTTACTTTATAAATTTTGACAGGAGAATTACAAATAACACATTATACTTTTCGGTTATTGTCAATAGAAAAGAAATTCTTCTCCCACTCATTATTCAAACTTCTATTTTTTTATTTTCGTTTTCTGTCGTCATATTTTTAAAAGAACTGGAAGTAAAAAATAAATAAATTTACAAAATACAAATTTTGTATTATTAAGTCAATAGCAACACGTGTGTTACATACTGTGAAACAAATTATAGTTAAATTACTGAAATTCCAAATTGCAAAATATGTCCACAGCAAAAATGATGCAAATCATTTCCTACAAAGCACCGTTGCAATGGCAGTTTACAAATTCAAAATCGGTCTGGAGCCAGACAATTACGCCACTGTTTATGCTCACTCACGCCGTATTTGATCAATCGTATCATTCTCAACTTGGATGGAAATGAAATTTACTATAATATTGGCAGCAATGTCATTTTGAAACACATACGGAACCATGATAGTTTTTCTAATGCAATAACATAAAAATAAAAAGGGAAATTGGTTACATTCATCGATAGCCACAAATAATCCTTCTAGGAGCCGCATGTGGCTCCCGAGTCGCAGGTTGGCCACCCCTAATATATTTTGTATTTCCGCTTTCTGCATGTATCTCTGTCGGGTTTGGGGCTTAGGAGTTTTTCCTCTTTTTTCCCAAGAGACCTGTGAATACAACCCAATCTCTATTAATTGTTTTCCAAGGATTCAAATCATGTAGAGGATGTTGAATTGATTTATAACTCACTTGTTATGTTACCTCTTTACGTACAAAGCAGTTCGAAGATTGGAAATAATTTTTTTAAGTTGTATTTAAACAAATTTAAATTTAAATAATACAATTAAACAAATATCCATTTTAAATCCAAGGTGATGAAGCAATGGAAAGACTTATTGTTTAACGCTCATTTTTATTATAACACAAATTTTAATTGTTACTGGAAGCGATTACTATTCGAGAAACTGAAGCCATACATTTTGTTGTTCAGTGTGGTGTTCAGAATTACAGCTTAGTTGTCTATTTCATTTAGGATGATTTTCTTTGATCAGCTAAAATCTACCATGTACATTAGATCTAAGTTAGTTATAATCCTTCACTGAAATTTTGACTTAGTGAAGAGAGAACAAGTAAAAATATCAATTTCATCACCTTATTATGATTTGAAGTTAAGAAACATGATGTATTTAACTAATAAGACAAATCACTTTAGACTATACTTCATATTTTGACATAAAAGATAGTTAAAATAAGCTTTATTTCACATCTCATTAATTTGTTTTTTGCTCCTACGTTTCTAAAAAGTTCATTTTATTACGTTTATGAGCTTCTACTATATTCTAAGAAACAGGAACCATTTCTCTCAATTTCATGCAAACAAAAATAAGAGTCAATGGATGTAACATTTAATACAAAGTAATAAACAAGTAAAAAAAGGAATAGCTTTTATTGGAAAAATTCATTAATAATATATATAAACAATGTTTTCAGTTATTAAAGCTAGTATCTTGTTTCGAATTTTAATACTCGTATAATGAATTACCAGCAAATTTATGGAGAAAATATATATTATATTTTTATGGCGTATCATATAAATTAGATACAAGAAACAACTCCATTAAAAATTAACTATTCAAGTTAAATTAATATTAATTTCTTAATTTATAATATCAGTGGAAAATTGATTTTATAATAATAATAAAATTATTTGTCAATGTAATTTATGTGCATAGTGACAATCAATGTGTAAATAATTTGAGCTTTATATTTTATATATTATTTCAGCATCAATTACTTTATTTAACTCTTTGTGTTTGTCTACATATATTTTAAAATAACAAGATATTTTATTACTCTAAAATTGAATTACTTAGTTCAAAGAAGTATTTCGTTTATGAGTTAATAGGAAATTAATTTACTGTACACCGTAACAGAAATTTTTATTTTACTGCTTATAGAAACTTTGATTTAGTGAAATAATTATGTTTATAAACAGTAAAAAGTATTTTTTACGAATATATCAATTTTTTTTCTCAATATTTTATTACATGCATTTTTATTCAATATTTTGGTTATAATTTTATGATACATTTTATTAAATTAATATGAACAAAATAAAAATTATCGCGTTGCTTTTTTGATAATGTGATTATTTTTGTGAGTTAAATATAAATGTTGAATCTAAATTAAGTATTAAATAAGATAAAAGATAAGTTTTGACGAAAACTTGTAACAAACTTAACTAGCATTATAAATATCAAACGTCAAATGCAAGAAAGATAATATATTCTATGCGTTATCACCATCTCACATTTCCTGCAGATAGCAATTCATTTTTTCGGACAAAAGCTCTTAAGAAATTGAAAACGAAGACATTAAGTACATTTCCTCCAATTTAAATAACCGCTGAAAAAATGTAAGAAAGCACTATGGCGATGAAAGAATTTTTAATGTTTCTTATTTATCTTGATACTGTCGTTTGCAATGGATTAAAGAAGATTCTTATCATTTTTTATAAATTTTATTTAAATAGAAAAATAACAGAAAGTTACAGGGAAAATTTTATCTTTTAAAATTCATTCAAAAGAGATACAGAAAATAAACTCCAATTATTATACGTAATGGAATGTTTTGAATCTACTAAAATGGATAATTCAGTTATAGCAAATATAAATTTGACAATAAATTAATATTTTTTGTTTTGATTGCACACAAAAGTAAACATTCCTTTTATTTCATTTGCAATAAAAATACTATTATATTAATATTAAATTATATAAATAATATTAAACATAGAAAATATTCAATTGTTAAATATGATAAAACAGTTTAAGTAAATGTTTTCTAAATTAAACAAGAAGTTTTCTCTTTACATTATTTCCTCTTTTTTATAATTTTTCAAAAAATAATAGATTTAAATTTGTATTTTGTTGTTACACCAATTTATATTATTAAAATACTAAAACAAATATTATAAAAAATTTAAAAACAAAAGTTTTACTATTACATTATTATTATAAATTCAAAATTCATATTTGTCTTATAAACTCTAAAATTTATAGCAGCAAAATAGAAAGGTGCAATATATGATTCAAGAAGCCAATTAAAATCGAGAAAAGATCCTAAAGATGAAGTACAAAAAGATTACTTTAAAATGTCTAATAATACATATTAGGAACCCATTTAAGCATAGATCAAATAAACATTCTTTATAATTTCGTTTATCGCAACAAATTTATTAGAAGAATTCTAATCAAGTAACTTCATAAATAACAAAAATCAATAAAAATAGAATATATTTGAGAAAGTTATAAACTATACAAAGAAACAAAGTTCATAATTTGTAAATATTATCAATAATTTTCTATGATATTTAAAAAAAGGCCTTAAAATTTTACTGAATATGATCATTGAAGATAAATTATTTTACATTCTTTAATTCTCTCGATTCATTAAAAATTATTAAATTTTCCATTTTCATGTATCTTTATATTAGTAGAAGTCCTCCACACAAACGAATTCATGAAAAATTTCTTTCAAAATTTCCGCGGCTAAGTTTCAAAGAATAACTTACGTTTGTTTATACATATGTTTTCATACTTAGCTATAATAAGTTTTGTCAAAGACTTATACACAGGATAATATGAATTTTCCAAAGGTTATTAGTTTTGAAAAATAATTAAAAACGTATTTATCATTTAGTGAAATCAACTTTATTGAAAATATTTACACTATATCATAATCATGGTATACTTCTATTAAATTTAAATTAAACCATTTAATGTTTTATAAATGCATAAAAGACAGTCAATTTTAAAGGTATTCCATTTCTATATGCATATATAAGTATTATATTTGTGCAATATTTTAACAACTAAATTTCAGACTAAAAATCCAGTTACGATGCAAAGACGATTTTAAGTTAAAATGCAAATACCTTTATATGTAAAACTCTTAATGAAAGATAAGTTCCTTAAAGTTTTTAAATAAGGTGTTTTTTCACTTTCACACCAAGATTAAAAATATTTAAAACCAAGATTCTTTTAAAAAAAGATGAAGTAGGAAATTCATTATCATATTAAAGTTAGTTACTTTATTGTTTAAGTTAATATAAACATTTTTACAAAAATAGGTAATATTTAACAAAATAAAATATTAACACTGAATTTCAACTTTTAACTCAATAAAGCAGATATATTGTTTTTATTTTAAAATAAAGCTTTATTTGATGTGAAAAATGTAAGTTTCGTAATTAAAATATTTTGTTTGTTTATTCATCCACCAAAGAATCGAAAATTTATTTGAAACGTAAATTCAATTTCATTGAGTATCTTTGATTTTATTCCAGTCTTCATTTTAGTTTAATAGTACTTATTCTAAACTTATTTCGTCATTGATAGTTCTCTTTAATTTGTTTTCACATTATCATCTCAAATTTTAATACTTAAATTTTATTATAAAGTTTTAATAACTGGAATATTGTAAAATTACTATGGAACTGGAATAACTGGAATATTTAATATTTTCTCCGGAGTGTTAGCACATGATGGCGACACAATTTTTAATCGATGGAAATTAAAATGTTTTGAAGAAAGCAACACTGAAAACATTGGATAGTTAAGTTATTTAAAAATTTTTATTTAACTAAGTTATTTAAAACACTTTTATAAAATTTCCTAATAAGTTATTTAATCTTTCTACCGGTTAAAACCTCCTAATAAGCAATTTAATCTCGCCAATAATTAATATCTCCTAATAAGTTGTTTAAAGCATTTTTATATAAAGCTATTACGGGACAAAACAAAATAATGAAAGTTTAATGACATATCCTCTTAGTAATATATATATATATTACATCAATAAGCTAAATAATTATAAATACAAGCAAAACCTTAACAGAAATTAAATAGAAAAATAAATGAAAAACGTTTGCAGAACTACTAAATTTTAATATTTTTGAAATGTAAATTCATAAAGTTTTATAAACGTTTATGAAACTAGGAATATATATATATATATATATATATATATATATATATATATATATATATATATATATATATATATATATATTGGTTTCTTTTTAATTTTTATAATTAAAATAAATGTTTCAGATGGTTGAAATAAAAATTAAAATATTTTTGCATAATCTTGTTATTCTTACTTGTTTGGAGTTTCACATAATTTTAGAATTGGCAATAATGTAATGTTATTTATTTAAATATATTCATTCAAATAATTAAAAGCGACGGTAATGTCAATATTCATTTTCTGTTTAAAAAAAAACAATATGTTTTGTGAATAGGAGTCTAATGATTAATTGCTTAGTAATATGGTAATTTTTTAAAATTCAGATACAATCACTTTTATTAAAAAGATGTCCAAGAAATATTGATTTTGCATTACCGTTAAGACTATACCTCATCAGCTATTTAATTAATAATAAATTAATTTTTAATAATTGATAATTATCAATTTTCTACCTCAGTAGCGAGATGACATTAATATCGAATTCTATTAGAATTCTAAATTTAATTTGTTAATTTAAAGATTCTATTAAAAATTCTTAAAAAATGAAAGAAACTTTTTGTTCCATATAAATGAAAATTGTGGAACACATTAGAAGTATATTGCAGCACTTTTATATGAACGAAAATAAAGGGGGAACGTGATTTATTAATTCTTAAAATGTATGTGTGCGTGTCTATAAATATATTGAATAAAGATCTATATTTTTAATGAATTTGAGCTGCATATTTTTGTTTTGCAGTAACGTGGGATAATTCTAAGATATTTGTGTTTGGAAGAACTAAAATAGCTATATAACTTTTTTCACAGTATTTCATAGCTAAGATTATACATTTAATCACTGATCAACATAACTCTAGTGCAGTATATAAAAAGCAGCATTTATATAAAGGCACTTCATACTTTTTTGGTAGAAATAAATATTAATAAAAAAAATCATCCTATCTTAAATAGTAAATAATAGGGAAAGAGATATCATGCACAAAAAGGGGAAGTATTATATTCCTCAGACACTAAATTGCAGTGAAGCCCGGTCAGTCAGTGAACATTAACCTCCTTAATCTAGAGCAATAAGCGACGAGATTCTACCAATCGCTTTTATAGAATATATCTGATTTACTCAAGAAATTGAATTATCAGATTAGCAGATATTTTTCATTTTCAGATATGATGATAATTTGTCTTGGTAAGTATCATTACAGTGGATAAAAATACTATAAATCTTTACATGAAATCGAGAATATAAAAAATTAAATTTGCTAGTATATGATTTGACTTATTTTTGACAGCATTTATCGAGTCAAATTATGAACTCAACTCGTCAGAAAGCACCAGCATATATAATATATATATATATATATATATATATATAGATAGATATATATATATAGATATATATTATATATATATATATATATATATTATATATATATATATATTTGTGAAAAGCAAAAATTAAGTCGTTTGAAGACGCATTAAGAAATTGCGCCTTTGGCATTCAAGTCTTGCCATCTTAAAAAATTATTTGGGCATTAAAGAAACACAATATTTATTCGATCTTAAGTAATTCAGTGAAACATTTTTGTAATTATCTCTTAAATATACTCTGTAATAAATTTTCAAAAGTTAAAAAATAGCTTTATTCCAAATTAAAATAATTCATTTGATAGAATTACAGTCTTAAATATAAATTTAAATTAATTTGGCTATGTATGATAGAGGAATTGTATTGCATTTGCTGTTGCGTCTTTTTGCTATGCTACTCTCACTATGGAAATGCGACATTGCGAAATGAATGAATATCCATTTCGTAAACCGAATATCGCATAAGGTTTCTTTACATAAATATTGTTCTTACTAGTTAATTTTAAGTGAACACATAAAATGGTTCTTTGGTCATTGTCATTATACTTTTATAATAAATTACTCGCATATATCATTCTTTTATCTATACAGAAGAACAATCATCCTGTTTTTGAAAATAGTATAATATTAGTTCTAATGAATAGAATGTGTTTGTGCTTGCATAAAATATCGGATGTCAAAGTTGACTGTAATAACAAAAGCTTCTTTAATTTGTTTTAATTACTATTTTGCAATATGATAGCAAATAATCCTGATTTTTTTATATGACAGAGTCTTTCTTATTTTATTTTAAAATGAGCAAAAGAACATTACTGATAACATTAGATATGAAAAGTTCGTGGTTAGAGTATTCAAAACATTCATTATTTTTTAAAACTATGCAGCTACATATCTATCGAAAAATGATACCCAACATTTTGTTAAAACTTTATAAATAAAGTGCTGTACAATTCTTGTCATTTACATTTTTCAGTTACTTTTGGGTTAATTGATACTTAGTACAGGAAAATGTTGATTAAAGCCTTTTTTCACGTCTTTTTAAATCTTGTTATGTTTCTCCAGGAAATAAAATTTCAGGCATAATCTCATATAAAATCTTGAATAATAACTATTGAGAAAGCAATGACCAATATTGTTTACCCCGACAAAACCAAGAAAAAAATGTATCTTTTGTGTATTCTTAAATTTTTAAATTTTTTTAAGCATGTTAGACCTTTTTATTCTTCTGATAGCTATTGAAAATGATTTTTAAGAATTTATTTTTAAGAAATTTCTTAAATTTTAAGACTCTTACATTTATCAGCAGTTTTTTTTTTTTTTTTTTTTTTTTTTTTTTTTTTTTGAAATTTCTAATTACGGCGATTTCTATTTTCTCCATTGATTTCAATTATTTGTTAAATTTCTCTGAACAAAATTTCAAATCTTTCTCCGTGGGTCTTTTGTCCTTTAATTATCTAAATCATTTAATTTGTTTTCCCCCTTTTTTTTTTTTTTTTTTTTTAGATTTTTGGTTTAAAAGTTTAAAACTATTTCATTTATTTATCAACAATAATATTATACATTTAATTTTGATTCATGATTTTACTTATAACATTAAAAATGATGTTCTTTATTCGATTTACCTTACAAATATTTAACTTCTTTTCATTTATTGCTGGAGAATATTTTGAAAATCATTTTACGTTACCACAATAACGTAAAGAAAGCCAAAAATACATTAGGTGATAAAAGAGTCTTAATGTTTATTATTCACATTGAAGTAGCTACTTCCAACTGATTTACGTTCACTCTTTTTCTTTTCATGATATTCAATCGCACGTATATATGAAAGTACAAGGGACGTAATTTAAGAAGGAAACAAATGCAGAAATAGTTTGACAAAAAAATTTAAAACTTTTATGGTCCATTTCAGAGAGAAATACTTAAAGATACAATTTTTGAGTAAACAAAAAATACTGATGATTGTTTCATTGAAAAAGGGGTGGTGCACAACTCTTAACATTTCCCTTTTATTGAAAAAAGAACTGCTTTTTACCATTGAAATAAAAAGAAAATGACTTCAAGAATAAGAAAAAAACAAATACGTACTTTTATATCAAGTAATTTTTTTTCTGAAATAAGCTAAATGTTAAGATGTATTTATCTTTCTAAAGCGTCGAAGAAGAAAACGGATAATTCTTCGTATGCGTTTTTACTTAATGTGATCATATTATCATAGTGTACTCATCTAAAATATTTAAGATGTGATGAATAAAAAAGATAAAATAAAAACATGAGAGAGAGAGATAATTCAAGTAATAAAAATGAGAGATGAAAAGTCAGTAAAGTGTTGGAAAATTCCAGAAGGAAATTTAATTGGAAATGACTCTTCTTAAGCGAATTAATTTTAAATGACTTTAAAATAGAAAAGAGGATTTAAATTTATCGATACAATATTGAATAGGAATTTCTTATAATGAATAAACATTTATTAGAAAGTTATCAATGTAATTTACTTGCACATATTTTTTATTAAATTTGTTATTTAATGGAAGTTTCTACAAATTATATGTAAAAAAGCTACTAAACAAATAATTTCAAACATAAAGCCTTAATGGTCTTCATTAACGTGAAGCAAATAAAAATATTTAAATAAATTTAAAATGAAAACATTTATATTTCACAAAATGTATTTATAATGTGCTTAACTCAGATCAAATAAAAAAATTCCTTAATTTTGATAGTTATCAAATTTCTTATAAAAATACATAATTCCTTGAGATTTGTAAAATATATTTTAAAATATGAAAGATATTTAAAATTATGTTTACAAATGTATTACAGCCAATAATTGATTAAACAGACATATAATGAAAATAAAAATTGTATTTTACATTTAACAATATTTTTGCAAAATTAATAAACATGATGTTGTATTTCTTTGAATATATAAATTAGAAAAAAAATCATAAGTTTTCAGAATATTCATGAGAAATACAAATAGTTTTCTTTTATTCTTTACTAATTCAGTCTAAAATTTATTTATAAGTAATTTATATATATATATATATATATATATATATATATTTATATATATATATATATATATATATAAACAATATTTTTCTTATATATATATATATAAGAAAAATATTGTTTGTTTATTTATATATATATACATATATATATATATTTTTTCTCATGAAATATAATATTGGAAAGTTACGTGAAAACAGATTTTAATGATTCTTATCCTGAACTATGAAGTTTTCAGAGAAATCTTTTTAATATTTTTGAGGAATGAATTTTATTTATTTTACTCCCAAAATCTGCAAATCAATTATTTTTGCGTTATATAGTAAAAGTATTCTAAAGTATATAATTTTTAACATTTTCAAACAGTTTTCTGATATTTTAGAGAACTTGCTAAAATTTATTAAAAGATTTCAGTTTTTTTATTGAGAGCACATGTCATAAATTAAAAAAAATCTGTTTTTAAAAACATGTTTTCTAACAATATCAGTTAATTTATTTTTTTTTAAATAAATTATATTCTTTTGAAATACATTATATTAAAATCCATAAGTTATATTATAGGAGAGTTATAAGCATAAAATTCTTTTATCTAAAAGCTTTTAAAATTATTAATATTTTAAGAAAATAAACAAATGCATCATAATAATGCTACAGAAAATAAAAACCATAAAGTTTATAATAATTATGCTTAAAAAACTGCATTTTGTGGAATGAAAAAAATTTGAATGGAAAATGATAATAAATAATTTATGATAATTGTATATTATAAATATTATTCATACTTATTAATTAATAAATGTAATCGTACAAATCAGAATGAAACAGGTAAATATAAATTTTTAAAAAAAAACTTCTTATTCATTATAAATGAAAAATGGAAACATATATAATGAGAAGATGAAATTAGATACCAACTTAATATTTTTATTTTATTTAATGCAAATGAAATATATCATCAATTAAAAGAATTTTTCTTAAAATTTTAATTCTTATATTGCCTAGACAAAAAAAGTATAATACTCTTAATAATATATGTAAAGAAACAATAAAAGTAGCAATTGTGATACATATGTGAATATTTCGATCAGAGTCAAAAAAGGCATGAAAGTTTATGCATGCAACATCTAGATATAAAATGTTTTACAAATGTACTTAAAAAAATATTTTTCCGCAAAAAAACATTATATTTCATTTTTTTTCAAATTAATTTTCATCCATCATATCTATTTTAAAAGATTAAAATATAAATAATACTAACACGAAAATTTAATTAAATTATCTAAACTCCTCTTATGTCTAAATATAAAGATATTTCAGTTGCTCTGGTTTATTAAAAATATATTGTAACGTGTTTTTAGAAACTGAAAATTAAAACTGCTGGCTAAAATAAAAATATTTTTGCATGTGATAAAATTATAAGATTTTTTTCTGAACTTTTTTTTACAAAATATGAATTAGAATTCAGGAAGATAAAAATGAGCAAAGAAGACAAATAGCTTTTCTAGAAACTTGAACATATGTATCGAAAATCTATTTTGTAGATAATGTAATATTTTAAAATACTGATTGTTTAAAAATGTAAAGAAAAAATAGTTCTCTGAAAGGATGATAATACAATATTGCGCAGAAAAAATGTATTAAAACATTTCTGTTAATGTATCGTAATTTGAAAACTGCTCATGCAATACACATTTTTCTCTGATTTTATTCACTTTTAAATAGTTTTTAAAAAACTTAATTTTTCAGCAGATATTAAAATGAAGGATGTTTTATGAAGAAATGCAATAGAAGGAAATATAATCTCAGATTATATTAATGCACATCAAAATTATTCAACAGTAAATATTGTTAATTTTAAAAAGAAAGTATAACCTTAAAAATTTTAGGATTTTCAGAACTCGAGGAATATGCGATTTGCTTGAATAATTTACGATTTTAAAGGAATTTTCTTTTGATATTTAAACAAAAGTATATTCGGTTCATGTTATATTGAATTCCCTCTGATTTTTTTTCAAAGTTAATCTTAATCCTTTAAGAATATCTGATTTTTAAATACTCTTTAATCAAGCGGCTAGAAATAAACTCTATTTGAGTGAATTTTTACCGATATTTTGGAGTGCATTTATGAATTTTATTATTAATGCGATAATAGGTTTTAGTTTTAAGTTAGTACTATACGTACATTAGATACCTTTTGTATTGTTTATAATACTATAGAGACTAATTTGATAGTAAATTTAAGATTTTAATTCGTAACATTTTTTTTCTGTCCGCTACACTAATTAGTTTAAAAGCTATTACCTTATTCAAAATAGACCGATGAAATATTTAAGTTTGAAATCAGTTTTAAATCTTTATAATAAGTAAATCTGTGTTATATTGATGCAAATATTTTATATCTAAAAAACAATTTATGTGAGCAATTCGGTTTAATTTATTCAAAACATATAAATAAAAATATTTAATTGAATCTTTCTGAATACTTTATATTAGCTGACCAAATAAATTTTAAATATGAATAACTGCAAAGTTTATAGATCACATTAAGATTTTTTTTATTTCTTTGATTTCTGAATGGTAAAGTTTGAATTCTCATTTTTTAGTCAGTCTCACCATGATATAAAAATATGCAAATTCTGTTTTCGTTATAAAAATGGATTCAATTATAGTGAGAAATATATTTGATAATATAAATGCAAAATAGCTGAGAACACTTTTGAGGACAACATGATGGTATAAGTTTCATTCTGTTTGCGTTACTGAAATATGGAATCTACAACAAAACAAATAAAGAGAATTTAAAATACAGATTACATTTCCTTTATTTCTTTTTATATGTTAAATACAACTTCCTTTTTAATCATTCCCTGTTTATTTCTTTAATGATTTATTCTTATTAAGTTTTTATTTTAACTACAAAATCAATTGCCTGTGTGTTTTATAAAAATTAATTAGATATAATCCATATTTTATACATGTTTAATCTATGTATCTAGAAAAGTTTCATATTCTTGAAGATTACATTAAATAATCTATTAGAATTGTTTCATACTCATTAAAATATTAATAAATGAAGGTTTCAAGTTTCTGCTTCAGTTAAATAAGTTTAGTACTGAGGAAAGAAAAATAATTTTCCCTTTAAATGTTTCTAGTATATTAAAATACTATAATGAAACTTTTTCAGAAAAATATGTAATAAAACTTTAAATCATCTTTTAAGAATCTTAAGCACACATATCTTTTAGAGTGATAAATTCTTATTCATATTCTTATGCATTATTCGTAAATGAATCACTTACATTGAAACTATTCCAAACTATTACTTTTTTTAAATATTTTTACTAACGTTAAAATTAATAATTGAAAATTTATCATTTCATCATTTCCATATGTTGCTCAAAAATGTATTGTAATATTAAAAAAAATGTAAAGGATATCATGTGATTTCAAGAACAAACCAGAAAATAAACTAATATAATGAACTTCAATAAGAATAAGGTGGGGAATGGAACAGTGACTTTGTACGTGAGCCCTTAGTACGTGATATGTGTTGCTATTTATTAAACTGACTTTTTACCAGCATCTTGCATATATATTATAAAAATTTCATATCATACGGAGCTCAAATGATTTAAATTTTATTTCATAAAATCAATGAGATATACTTTTATTAGAATAAATTACTGATTTTATTATTATTTACAAGTTATTTCTAAATACTGAAATGCAAGAATCAGTAAGTGTGACATTTTCACAGCTAGGACTATAATTGGTACTATATGGATTCTAAATTTAAATAGATTTTTTTTATAAATGAGTAGTCACAAAAGTTTGAGTGCTAGAATCAGAAAACATAAGAAATTAGCGTATTTTAAGTGATTTATTTTGTAGTAGTTTAAGATTATAATCTGTCAGTTTAAGATATTTATTTTCAAAATAATTGTATGACTTCAAATTTTGATATGTAACTGAACTCAACATATTTATATCAATCTTTTGTAAATTATTGTAAATAAATGAAAAGCTATGAAATATTACACAAATTCTTCTAAAATATATTTAAGTGTTAAAAATCAGTTTAACTTAAACTGACTGAATTTCAAGTAATTAGGCTTTCCAAATCATTATATGAATGATATTGCGCAAATATTTATATCATCGATATCAAATTAAGAGAATAATACTTAATCTTAAAAGCTTATTTTTTTATGAATGTTGCAATTATTTGTTATTATTTATAATGATATCACTTTTCTAATCAATATGTTATGTTTTAACAAAAAAAAATTTTATAATAAATGTATCCAAAATTCAAAATTCGATAAAAACTTTTAACAAGTAAACAATGAACAAATATTTAAAATTTATCATATTTGCTTTAATAAATACACTTTAATAAAAAACACGTTTATGCGTAATATCTTAATTTAAGAGAATTGAATATTAATAAAATCAGCTCTCATGTCATTTATACGTGAATAAAATACTAAACTTTTATTTATATTTAAAAGAATATTTAATCTAAGAATTGAAAATATTCTTAACTAAACAATATTTCATTTCTAAGAAATCTAACGTCATAGACCCTGATATTTCCATTACGATACTTCAGAAAATTCGTTCTTCATAAAATGCCTGAAGATAGATTTATATCTAGATATAGATTTCTATAGAATTCTGATAAGTAAATCAATTTTAAATATAATTTATTTAATATTTTAAAAGAGCATTGAAGTTTTACTAAAAACGTTTTATAATTTGTATATTGAAAAAATAAACAGCTTATAAAAATTAAAAACCAATAGTTCAATAATCTGCTTCAATACTTCCCACTTATAAAACTCGGTATTGAATTCAAATAAAGTAAAGTGAATGTATACATATTCTATATCTCTAAATATTGTCTATATGAATAAATAAAATTCCTTTCTTTTCTTTCAGCTTGTTTTATTTTATAATAATAAAAATATCGTCTTCTTCAGATCATGAAAATGGAAGAGAACTTTAATGTACTCATCTTCAATTTTTGAATTTCAAAACAATAAAAACATGTTTCAATATCTGAATTTGCAGAAAATAAGCCAATAATCAATTGCATGTTACTATTAGAATATGTATCACATATTTTCAGAAATTCCTCGAGATATTAGTCTTTATTCTTAATATCATAAACATTATATGAAAATTTACAAAAATGTTTCCAAATTCTTTTTTCCAAAGGACATTTCTATAATGTGTGTGAATATAATTTAAATTAAATATTTACTAACATTTCTATAGTTCGAAAGTAAATTTTATATATATTATATAGTTTATTTATTAAATTATAAGCTTCTAATTAAAATTTAAGTAAAAGTTAATCCTCTTTTAAAAAAATTATATTCTGTAATATTCTATAAAATCCTCCTTTAATTCTTCTATGAAAGTTTAATAAAAAGTTCTTTATTGATATTTACCATTATCTTGATAATGAATTCACGTATTATTGTGAAAGCTTCTGTCGTTATTCTCAATGTTTTCCTCTTTTTTTTAATTTGTTTCTTTGCAAAATCAGGATAAACAACAGATCGAATATTTAGCTTAGAAGAAAACTAATTTGTCTAAGAACGTAAGATATGTAACGAACACTGATCTATATTAATAATCTATATTAAAATTAATAATCTATATTAAAATACTTGGACATTTCTTTGATTATCTTTTGAAACAGTAGAGATAAAAATACAGCTGTAAAGAAATACAGAAGACAATTTTAAATTTATTTTCTTTACGATTGAAGTCCTCATCAAAATGTATTACTCATAAGTTATGTGTGCGTGCGTGCGTGTGTGTGTGCGTGTGTGTGTGTGCGTGTGTGTGTGTGCGTGCGTGCGTGTGCGTGCGTGCGTGCGTGCGTGCGTGCGTGCGTGCGTGCGTGCGTGCGTGCGTGCGTGCGTGCGTGCGTGCGTGTGCGTGTGCGTGCGTGCGTGTGCGTGCGTGCGTGCGTGCGTGCGTGTGCGTGCGTGCGTGCGTGCGTGTGCGTGCGTGCGTGCGTGTGCGTGCGTGCGTGCGTGCGTGTGCGTGCGTGCGTGCGTGCGCGTGCGTGCGTGCGTGCGTGCGTGCGTGCGCGTGCGTGCGTGCGTGCGTGCGTGTGCGTGCGTGCGTGCGTGCGCGTGCGTGCGTGCGTGCGTGTGCGTGCGTGCGTGCGTGTGCGTGCGTGCGTGCGTGCGTGCGCGTGCGTGCGTGCGTGCGTGCGTGCGTGCGTGCGTGCGTGCGTGCGCGTGCGTGCGTGTGCGTGCGTGCGTGCGTGCGTGTGCGTGCGTGCGTGCGTGCGTGCGTGCGTGCGTGTGTGTGTTATTTTCAATTAAATTTACTGTATATATAATATTCCAGGTAAAAGCAAATAACATATTTACGATAAATACAAATGCAAACAAACTTGAACTCTTTTACGATCTCTATTAGAATATAACAAAGCAAAATTGAACTGGACAAATAAAAATGTCATTTGGAAAAATTGATTAAAAATTAATGAAATTTAATATTGCTGTTCTACTTTGTTTGTTGTATACAATAAACTAATGAGTACCTGTAAAAAGAGTGTTTTTAAGCTCTCAAAATATACAAAAATTATAATTTAAATTATAAATATTTTGAAACTTCAACAGTTAAATGACTTTAAACGCGCACGGATTAATACCAATAAATGCACTCACAATTTCAACACTTTATTAAAATTACTTTGTCACTATAAAAATCAAAGTTCCTTCAAGCTTTTTAAAAGGAATTGCATAGTATTTTTCTGCTGAATTAATTAATTTAATTCATTTCATTTTCTTCCAATAAAAAACTTGAATTGTAATTATTTTTGTCATTTTAATCATAGGCTAGATATAAAATTAAGTCAATAATAGTTCGGCATGTAAGTAGATGTAGATATCGTTGGATTAAATGCGCCATAATTATTTATGTAGACTGTTTGAAAAGTTAAAAAACAATTTTTATGAATATATAATCCTTTTATTGAAAATATTATAAAAGTTATCTATTAATAATATTTTTATTTAATATTTGTCTATAGTATATTTTTTGATAAAGTTTTTGGCGAAAATATAAATTTTCTTATCTTGCATAAAGAAGCATCCAGTTTATAAATATAATAATTGCAGATAAATTATTAAATAAGAAATTGTCACTATTTCAATAGTAAATATTTCACTTTTAAGTTTTTTAATAAAATTAAAAACACATTATAATTAACACATTTAGACTTATAATTAACATATTTACTAATCATGAACTGAAATTTTTATGGAAAAATAATTAAAAAATGATCGTAATACTTAATAACTGTTGAATTTAATATTTTTATGCAATAAAAAATGATAGGTAGACTTTTTTTTATGTAATTCATATACTAATATGATATAATTTTCATCTGAATAAAATGTTTTATTTGTGAATTATTTTTTAAATTCTCGGATAATTATTCAAAATATCTCAAACTGAGTAATAATAATTGCAAGTAAAACTTATATTTTATATCATACCATTTTCCATTCACATATAATTGAGGTATATTAATTCAAATACATCAATTTGATGTCTCTGTATTCTTATTTATAATCCATGGAATAAAATATTTAAATATCTAATATATTTGCTCTTTTACATCTCTTCAAACAGTGTACAAATTCTCTTATTTTCCATAAAGTAAATATATATCTGCATTCTATCAATAAAATAAAATATGCGTTTTTCCATACAAAAGAAATACCACAAATGACTTCGGCCTCCTAAAACACCTTCCAGTACTCAAACATTTTTATCAAATTGCATTTGCTTGATAAAAATCGATTTAATGACTTCATTCTGAAACTTTCATAAAAACTGATCTGCGATTTCTTATGGAATTTTTCGTTTTCTAAAAACTATTTGGCATCTTTACGATGCATCATTAACATTACTGTCGTGAGAATAAACATTACGAATGTCGTAATGTGAGTCAATCACCTCTGGTATGGACTAGAACTCCATGCATGTCTCCATTCCATACATATAATTTTAGTATTGATAACCAATTAGAAAATTATAATTACGTTGCATAAATTTTGAGACATTTTACTTCTATATTTTTATCGTATTCATAAAACTGTCACCATTGAATTAAATAATGTATGATCACATTGTTGTCGTGATGCATGTTGTCACCATTCTATGGACCTTCTTCGATAAGTAAAACATTTGTTCTTTGTCGTAATCATCAAATCTTCAAAATTGTTTCCAAGTAGAAACGCCTGAACAGTAGTTGCCACCGCTATGGTTCTCTGTCACTACTGTCTGTAACATCGTGTTGGAGTTCTATGACAGCTGTACTTGTACGTGATACGTTAACTTTGCTTGTCTCAATACAAAGAATATATGAATGATATTACGATTTAGAGTAGATGTTAGGTTAGGAATTTCTTTATTAAATTATTTATTACAGACTTATAGTACCAAATTTCTGTAAAATTTAACTACAAGTGTCATCCGTAAAGTTAGTTTCCCACGGCATCATAAGATGGCTCTGCAAAATGACCGAAACGCAAACGTACTTGTAGGGTAGATTTCGAATGTTTTGCAGTCCTTATTTTTAGATAGCTTACATTTAAGTCGTACAGAAAAATGTTGGCTCTTATTTCTTTTCCCGCTGACTGCAAGATGCCAAAGTAAACGTTCAACATTACTGCGAAACTCTTAAGAATAAACAATGAGCCTTTCAGAACATGAGGTGGGAAGTACTCAGTATTGGCGTGTTGTTAATCCACAACAATCTTTGCTCTGATACGGAGAATTCCACAGAAAAGTAAAGAATACCTATATAAAAAAGGAGTTTATAATCAATTCAAGTTGGGTTAGGACTTCGGTCATCTGGTTTCCGTTTACGTAACGACATTCACCTGTCCTGTCTTCGTCTCATGTCTATTTTGAGATTTTTCAAGTATTTTATTAGTGTTATTCCTTGTATTTGCTCTCTCATTAGAATTAAAAAATAATCAATTCAAGAAATGCTTAAGACAATAGCCTGTATTTATAAAAAAATTAAAAAAAACAGTTTTAAGAAATTAAAGGAACTTTTTGCGCCAATGTGTGTTTTACAATTTTTTTTCCTATTATTTCAGCAACATTAATTAAAAGAAAATTTTTAATGTTCACGTAGGCAAGACAATAATCATTCAAAACAGAGTGTTTACAAATATTGAAATTATTAATTTAGAATTCTATTAATTAATGAAATATTTTAAGTATATAAATCATCTTTGCCGATTTAAATTAGCTATAAAGAGGACGCTTTGTCATGTCTTTTTCATTTTGCTTTTTGTGCTATTCTATTGTTCATGTGTTAATGGCTTGAATAAATTGTAAACGTATTCTCAAATCGATGTGGAATTTGTAGGATATTGCCCCCAATGAGCAGCCATTGCTGCTTTTTTTTTCGTAATGAAGTTAAACGCGTGTTTTTAAAACGGAAAGTTTTCCAAATTTCCAAAACAAAAATTTTACAAACTTTTAAATTACATAATATCATAAAAAATTAAAAAGGTATTATTGGAAAAAGAATGAAAATGTGTTTTGTTGGGTTTGGCATCTTTCCAGAGCAACCGGTAAAAGAGATGATTAAATAACAATAATGGACTTACTTCATATGACGTATAATGTATAAAATGTTCCAAATTTAAATATAATAGGTTATACAAATAGATCTGGGGTGATATTTAATTCACTATATTTGGTGCGTCTGTCTCTAATCCGACCATGTTAGTTTCACGTTTCAGTGAAACCAATTTTGTAAACCATTACTTCTGTAAAGTAAAATGGTGACTAAATTTAAACAACAGAGATATTTTGACAAAAAATTGGCAGTTATTAATGTTACAAGATAAACTGCTTTATAATATATATATATTTATAATCATCTGTGTATTTCATTATAAAACAATTCTGACCACAAATTATTTATGCCACGATAAAGCTATTTTTTTCGTCACACACAAAATACTATTTTTCATTTATTTGCAGAAAATACTCACTTTAGTTAAACGTAGGTGAATCTTCCGTTTTCTTATTATGAAATGTAAAATTGCAAAACATTTCTGAGCCTGACTGCTACTATGATTTAATACTTTTTAATCCTCTGATTTAATAAATATACATGATAATTGATTGATTTGAAAAAAATACTGATAAAATTTATAATCCAATAATTTGATAAAATTAATAATCAAATATTAGATGTAGAAGAGTACATTGAAAATACCAAATGAGAATAATAATATATAAATTTAGTCAAAAACCAAATAGAGAATAACAATCAAATACTAGATGGAGAATAATACATTGAAAATACGAAATATAGTAAACAGATGGAAATATGTTTAATATATATTTTAAAATTTCAAAGAAAATAGAATAAAGGAAAATGAAACGAAACTGTAGCAAAGTACCAACATGGCCAGCTTCATCAGGGGTTGTTGACCACATTGGTACAAAATATGGCTTTTTTGCACGGGCCTAAGACATAGATTTAAAGAAGCCAGTACACCCCAAAGCCACACCAAAAAGTTCAAACGAAACTATTAAACCAGAATAGAAGAAGTAAAAGTCAATGTAAAATATATAAACCAAAAATCCAATGTTGTCAAAATACATTTAATTTATAGTAATCAAAATTAAAATTAAATCCAGATCCCAATCCAAACCTACAAGAACCGCACCAAATACTACATGTAAGCCAAATAAAAACATAAATTTAAAGATTAAGTGTAAACACTATTGACATTTCAAGCTTCTTAAAAGACCTTCAAGGCTTGGGTGACCCTTCTGTAATGTAAAACTATACTTCACTCTTATTAGCAATGCTCTACTAGCCAAATAGTGTTTAAGAAAGTTGATTGGAATGTTATTATAGGTTAGAATATTTTCCAGTCTATTTATTTGTTTATTGATATTGTTTAAATTATAACATATATTATAGATTCTATCAAATTGATTGAAAATAACATTTTTATAAATTTTAATTGAAATATTAGAATTCCATAAAATTAGCTTATTAACCTTGAAATTAAAATCATTAGATTTGTCATAAATGTCAGTGTAATCATGGTTATTCTTAACAGGAATTAAAATATCCAAAAATTCAGTTTTTAAGTTATCTTTATTTGTTTTCATTAATTTTAATTCTTCAGGATATATAGTTTTGTAAATTTTATCAAATTCTAACAAATTAAAAATTATGAATTCATTAATCTATCGGTATGCAAAAGGCATTTGTATGACAAAAGATTTTTCAAAGTATTGTAAAAATAGATTTGCAAGTAAACTTGAGAATTTAGAGCCCTGAGCGATACCATTTACTCTTTCTCCATAAGAAATATAGTTATTATAAATGCAAAAAAAAAACTAAGCTTTTTCCAAAAATTTAAATCCATATATAATACTGAACTAAAATCATAAAAATAAAACATATTAACATCAAAATATTTTTCGATTGGAATACTAGTGAATAAGTCCTTGAAATCATAAGAGGAATCAACATTATATTAAGAGCACAAATAAATTCAATAAGATAATTATTTTTAATTATTCATGTATTATGTGAATCAATAATGTTTTTTAAAATAATATTTTAATGATAAGAAAATAAATTACTAAATTCATCTGCATAAGTGTTACATCCACATGTCCCAAATTCCATAAAAACCCTGTTAAACTTTGGTAATAAACCAAAATTTAACAGGGTTTTTATGGAATCTGGGATAAACTGTAATATATGGAATAATAAAATTTATACTTTTAACTTTGAGTTTTTTAGCAAAGGTAAGAATTTTTTAAAATATTGTTGCTATGTTTGAATTAATGATTTTGTAGGTAGTTGAATTAGATATTTCTTCATTTAGTAATCGATAGTAAATTTTTTTACATAAAAAGTCGTAATTATTTGCTGCTTTATCTACAGGAGTGAAAGTTATTGCACGGCGTATATCAGTTTAAGCGATGTAGAGCTGCTTAATCAGTATGTAATAATGAACAAGCAGTTTTGTAGATAACATCTAAATGACCTTTTGTGAGGTTGAATCATTGGGAAGATTGAGGAAGGTCGAAGTGGTACAAGTGTTGCTGCGGAATTTGGAATCCCTCACAGCATCGTTCCACGAATCTAGAGAGCATTTCAAAGTACAGGAACAGATGTCCAAAGGTTTCGCAGTGGTCGTCCACGAGCAACCTCGTTAGTCGACGGCCCGTACATGGACCTAGAGTTAAGAAGGAATAGGCAACAGACGACTTGAGAAATCGCGAAATACCTTCAACAGACGACTGGACGACCGATATAATGGTTTACAGTCGCCAGGAGACTGCACAATAGTGGCGTATCTGCACGACGACTTGCACGTTGTATACTATTAACGCCTGCTCACCGGAGAAGACACTTGGTGTGGTGCCGGAAACACCAGAACTGGACGGATTAGCAATGGAATCGAGTACTCTTTACGGAACAAGAGCAGATTTAGTCTGACTACCGATCCTGGACGCATACACATCCAGAGAGAGCGAAGAACACGCAATAACCACTCCAACATCGTCGAAAGGGACCGATTTCCCAGTCGCGGTGTTCTCGTTTGGGGAGGCATCATGCTTGGTACCCGCATTGGCCTTCATGTCGTCCAAGGAGGTACAGTCACCGGGTTCCGTTATTGTAATGATATTCTCCTTCCTTATGTACGTCATTTTAGAGGTGCTATGTGTCCCTAGTTCCTCTTCATGGACAACAATGCTCCAACTATTCGTACAGAGGCTGGGGAAGGGCTACTGGAAAGTGAGGAAATTGAAGACATGGATTGGCCGACAAGGTCCCCAGATCTAAATCCAATCGAACATGCGTGTGACTTTCTAGGGAGATGCTTGGCGGCACGTCACCAACCGCCAGTAACGATTTCGGAGCTGAGACTAGCGTTACAAGAAGAATGGACAGCAGTACCTTAACAACTTATTGACAACCTCATATTCAGTATGGGTTGACGATGCCAATCCTGCACAGCAGTCAGGGGAGATCATATCCCCTACTAAATGCTGGATGTTTCTTGCTAGATAGCTGACACATGGATGTTTCGGCCATCTCTGTCATTCTGCTCCATGCTCATTTTTAAATAAAGTTCTTTTTTAATCATTTGGAATTTTTTTGGACAGTTTGTTTTTACTTTTTCCATATTTTTATATCTGGAAGATATTCTGGTATCGATTTAGAACACTGCTCAGCGACGCTGCAATAGAAAATCCGTCACACCAGTGTATATATTATTATAGAAATGTATTATATGCATTATTTTTATTCTTAGTATTGCTACTCTATTATTAAATTTTTTAACGAAATGTGGCTATTTTAGTGTTTATTATCTTTCATTTTTAAGTCGTAAACTTGCGACATAAGTTTCGGATAAGAATTGTAAGATAAACACAATCTTTAAATATGCATCTTGCATTTCTCTAAAACATATTTTTTTGTAAGTAGAAAGGCAAATTTAGAAAAGCGAGAAAAAAAATAAGAATTCAGAAAGACATTTTTTACTTTTGCTTAGATAATTTTGAAGTTACAATCTAGAACAATTTCCCAAAGTCTTTCATCGCTTGTTGCTATGCTACTACGTTTAAAAAATATTCAAATTTATTCAATAATCAAACTGCATAATATCAATACATAAATATTACTCTAGAAACCAAGTACTTTTTCTGTCAAATTTCTGTCCAAATGTTGCTAATAAAAATAAAAGTCAGTTCAAATTTTTGATTACATGTAAAAATAAGTCAGTTCAAATATTCGATTTCTACTTCATACTATTCTATTTATATTGAAATTTAAATAAATGCTACTAGTGATTTGAGTATAATTTTGAATTATTTTAAATTTTAAAGCAAAAGGTCTGTTCATTCTATAGAAAATATTCTATGCAAAAAAAGTGTCAGGAAAAATATAAATAAAGCATTTAATACTGGTCTAAATACTGAGTAATAACTTTTTTTAACATTTTAGTCTATAATATATTGATAAAAATACAAAACGTTTTGTGTTGAAAAATACATGATTTAATTCAAAATAATTATTTAGAAAACAAAGTTTTCAATGTATTTCCGTCATGCATGTCAATAAATTTATAAAATTCTTTTTAACAATTAAATCTTATTATTCAAAAATATTAATTTTTTACATATTTTATTAATACAGTACACCTGTTCACTTGATAAGCTTATATTTGTCTTATTTCACAAAAGAAAAAAACTATAACTACATTTTTCTTTATTCTAACAATTCAATTTATTTTTTAAAAAGGAAAATAAACAAACATCACTTAAGACAACACATAAAGATAGATTTATGAATTATAAAGTAATAACAAAAACTGTTTCAAACTTAGATAATACTTTTTTTAAAAAATATCATGTAAACGATTTTATTTTTTTTTTTACTTTTACCAACTTAAATTAAAAAATTCAAATAAGCATATTTTTATCAATTGCATTTCAATATTTATATCAATGTTTAAATTTTGGTGTATACTTAGGGGAGTTAAATTTCAAGTAAGCTTAAATTCTGACAAATAACGAAGGTTTATTAAACAGGATTTTTAAAGTTAAATTGTTATAATTATAAGAATTTGATTTTTAGATCATTCAAAAAAAGTATTTTCGGCAAAACATGAGTCTAGTAAAGCAGATGGTAAATAACTAGTTTGTTTATCATTTACAAGTATATAAATCATAGTTATCTAATAACACATAAATTTCAGTAAATTTTTACATCTCTTTAAGACTTATTGGCTTGAAACACATAGAAACATAATGCATACAAATAAAATAATAAAGTGAATATCACAAATTTCATCATCTAATAGAAACGGAAATATATTTATCATGACTTTCATTACTTAAAAAACAGATATAAGCTTTCCTTTTCTCTTAATTAAGGCAACTGAATAACAGTTAGAAGAATCCAATTTTATAGATACAGTGCTGTCATAATTAAAGTTTCTTACATAAAATAAATAGTTTAAATATTTCACACCATTTAATTGATATACATTAGTAATTCAATTAGCATGAGCCATATTATATTTTATGGAGATTAAAAAAGACTGCTAAATCTTACTTACTTTAACGACATATTTCATGCCCTAGGTATGCTTTCATATTATTCCTGCTAATTATTATAACAAGAATTATAAATTATTTTAGTTTCCATTGTTATAGCATTGAATAAATATATTTTTAAAACTTTTATTCATCATAAGGATTTATAATGAGTAAAAAAGTTCTGAATATAGAATCTAGTAATTATATAGATTTCTCTCTTTCCAGAAATTTTCAACAGAGTGCAGTGCATAATATTGTAAAGTTAGCGTATTAAATAAAATGTAATATATTAAATATATTTATTGCTCTTCACTGTAAATGTTGAAGTGCCTTTCACCCATTTCATCACAGGTAAGCAAACTTGACGTTTATAGATCTTGTATTATGATGGTATTAATGATATCCTGTATATTTTGTTCAATTGTATGTGTATATCTTTCGTATCATCATCATTCTTATCATTATCTTTTAAAACTTGCCCCACAAATAAAAGTCATCAATGAACAGTTCAAATAACATAGGATAACTACAAACCTTTGCTGATTGTCTTTTCATGTGTAAACACCTTATGCAAACTAGATATTATCGGCGATATATTGACCCATCCTATTGAAAGTAACCTAATTTAAGCTTCACTTCTAAAACCTTTGAGTGGCAACTCCTTTTATAATCCCAAATATATCTCACAGTTCCCTGTAAGTCTCACACAAAAGAATTTTGTAGGCAAAAACATAATATACGAGCATAAACAAATAGTTGTATTAAAGGTAATATTCTTCAATATTACGATGGCTGGTTTTACGTGCCATATTCTGTATTTCTTTGGGAAATATTATTCTATCTTGCAGGAGTTTAAATAATTTTTCTTCAACATAGCTTTATAGATGAAAACATCTTTTAAATTTCAATTTTAGGTGTAACATAATGATATTAAAAGTATCACACAAATGTCATATAAATAAAATTTAAAAAAATTATTTTTTCATAAATTTTGTAAGCAATAATTATAATCATTTTTAAACACATAATTTAAGATCAAAATGTTTGTTCGCAAGCATAGTGAGTTTTAAAAGAAAACATTCATATTTTTTTCATATTTGAAAGGATAACACTTTTAATTTTATAATAATAGATATAAAATAATACGCATGTGAAAACTAAATCAATTATAAAAAAAGAATTTATTTACCATTCAAATTTTTTGTCTTATATTTCATTTATCCAAATCATTTTTAACATTAAGAATAAAAATTTGAATAATACTGATTTTATCTGATGAGTAATTTGAGTATTGCTCATACAAATCTGCATTCATATATTTATAACTGACATCGAACTCAAGCTGAGAAACAAAGAAAACTCTTCAAAGGAGGGAAGCATCCTTTAATCTTTGTTGAGAATCAAAAATTAGTTAAGTTTACATGCCAACAGTGGGTGCTCGATCAGTGAGTCATGATTTAATACTGATAAATTACACATGCGTTCAGTTGAAAAGAGTTCAAATTGAATTATCTAGAATAGATATCTCCTGAAATAACAGATGCTAATTAGACATATAATGTCTTTTCCCTTGGTCTTACAACACATAATATCAAATTTACCTAATATTATACAATGATGGAATTAGAATAAAATCATTTTATGCCTCGTTTACAAACCTTAGTAAATATATATAAATATTAAAAGGAATGAGAGTCGGAAGTTAGAAAATTTAAGAATTAAAAATATATCCTTGTCAACAATAATTATTGCAACAAATTATAATGCAATAATGATAGGAAATAATAAATTATAAATGATGGGAATTAATATCAGTTGTTCTCAAGAAGTACCTCCATCACTAACATTTTTCCATTTGAATTGTAATTTCAACAAACATAAATCTTTACCGTGTGCTGTCAAGACCATGTGCTAACATAAGCTTTTCTCTAAAAGAATCTATTAGTATTTTTCTTCCAATCAGTAATGTTAGAAAATTTAAAGTAGAAGATAAGACTATTTAATTGAAGCATTGAAAGACTGCGAAAACATTCTCCTAGTCTATATTTTAAATTAAAAATATATGTGAATAAATATTAGATGTATTAATTAAATAGTCATTTTAGTTACACAATAAATAACAGTGCTCATTAATTAATTTTGAAATAACTTTAATTTACAATTGCTTATAGATTTTCATAATATTTTGTTGTGAATATTATAACTTAAGTAAAAAATTGATAAAGATATCGTATTTCAAAATATTGTGTTTCTGAAATAGGAAAAAAATAGATAATTTGATAGCCTAGTGGTGAGGCCATCGGCATTCCTTTCGAAAGAGATGCCCAATGCCCCAAGGACCAACAGAGTGTATACGAAATATGTGCTCGTTAAATCTGTGAAATCAAAAGTTTTTGGTCGTTCGTTGAGTAGCTAGCATTGGGTGTAACGGTCTGAATAATATTTCCTTCCTCTCTAGATCAATGCCGAAATTGTGAGAGTGTATCCTCTTGTGGTGCCATCTATCAGAGGAGTTTAGAACAAAGTCGCGCTTTCATCTTCGTAGTACTCTGATTAAGGAAAAGTATCACCTTATTGACATTAATTCCAGTACCCAACGTTGAGCTTTGCTTACCCAAGTCCCATAAGTAACATATGGGACTTGGGTAAGCAATATATATATATATATATATATATATATATATATATATATATATATGTATATATATATATATATATATATATATATATATATATATATATATATGTATGTATGTATGTATGTATGTATGTATATATATATATTCCTAATGACCTTTACATGCTCTTGGGTGAAAATCTGTTGCAATAGTAAACGATTCTAAAACTTCTCACCTGATGTTTTCACTTTGCCAACCGATTTCGCTGTGATCACTTTACCTGATTTAGAAGTAGTAGGTCCCAGATTTAAATCCTGATTCAGGCTTTGGTGTCCCTTTCTTTGTGTGTTTCTTTATCCTTTCACTTTTGGGGTAAAGAGGACAAACTCACTGGATAACCCATTGCATAAAATGACATTGCCTTCGTCTCTTGTAGTGCTGAACAGGATTACGTCGTTATGACAACCGAGCTTTGGAAAAAATATTGACAATTAAGTTTAATTAAATATACAATTTAAGCCATTTTTGGACACAAATTCTTCAAATTAATTAAAGATACGTATATTATAATAGGAGTATGACAGACATTGAATTGTGAAATTTATTTTAACAGTTTCATCATTGAATTTAATTTTATAAGCGAAAATTGCAAATTACTTTACAGCAATTTTTAACATACTTATTTTTTATTCTAATAAAACACTTAAGGTCTCTGAA
This sequence comes from Latrodectus elegans, assembly GCA_030067965.1. Lineage (NCBI taxonomy): Eukaryota > Metazoa > Arthropoda > Arachnida > Araneae > Theridiidae > Latrodectus > Latrodectus elegans. The sequence goes on along the minus strand of CM057820.1, from coordinate 35,136,584 downwards.
TGCTCTAATTATGTTTTAATTTCTCCATTTTTTTTTCCATTTACATACATCGTTATGTTCCTTTGGGAAGAGATTTCCTTTGACTCTGATTGGAACTTAAAAACATAAAATGGTCTTGTACTAGAGGTTTACGAGGTAATCTCAAGTTTAGGCATTAATTTTGGGGCTTAGCAGTTTTTTGTCATAATGTAAACATACTGTAAATAAGGATTTTCCATATAACATGGACTTAACAAAAATTCTTAAAACTTACATATCTGAGCCTAAACTGAAAGATTTAGCTTACGAAGTCTTATATTCCTGCTACTGTAAAGAAGAAGAGTTGCTGCGTGTATATACTGACGTCTTTAGGATAAATGATTTAACCAACACAAGCGCAGGAGTCTACTGTGAGCTGTTTTCTTAACACTCAGCCATCGATCTTTTTACAACAGCCTTCTACAGTGAAATAACCATAATTCGTCAAGCTACAATCTACTCTTTGCAAAAGTGGTTTTCTTATCAAACTCGAAAGCTTCCCTTCAAGCCATTGACTCACAAAGTGATTCCCTTCTTCAGTTATTGACGACTGTCGCAATATTATTCTTCTTTCTAATCTCTATGTCTAGAAATATACTAGATGAGGTCTACGAGTCCATTTACTTTCAGAAAGATTAAAATAAGAGTAGGAGACCTATATAGGTCCTCAAGAGATAATCCCAAGCATTTAATAATATGTGCCGGTGATGCCGATTTATTTTAACATTTAGAACAATTCGGGTGCACCTTGAGACCTTTCTTGAATGTAAGTCCTTTCAGGTTCCACTGAAGAATCGAAAAAGTGTTGTCTGGACACATCTGTCGCAATCAAAAGCAAAGCATCTTCCGGGACAATCTGCTTGACACCAGGGATGACTTGAGGGAACGAGAAAAATTAGCTTTCAGCATGTCTTCTAATGAAATACAGTTCAAGATATGTCAGTGAATTGGTATCTGGTAATGGTTCTTCAGAAATCTTCGCCAGAATGTCTGTCATCTCATTCCCCCATATGTTGCCATACTAAAGAATCCACTGAAGGTACACTTCATAAAGTGACGAGACTTGCTTAAGTTTGCTAAGAATTGCAATTCCGGCCCTGTCACCAACTCTTCGCCAGTTTTAGCCTTCTTAATTGGCTTAAATATAGGCAAACAGTTTATTCTTCAATGGACATCATTGTGATGTTAGGAGAATGAGACAACCGTCTTTCTGGCTAAGAAGTGACCTACATTCTTTCAAACATTACAGCTTGTTCTCCCATACAAATCAATCGCAACAAGAAAGCCCTCAGATCTGTCTTTTTCCAGGAATTCCTATTTATATTAATAGAAAAACACATTATTTAATCATTATCAGGCACTTCCCGAATGGCAAAGAAAAAAAAATCTGATGCAATATTCAGCCTCATTTTTGGTCATGATATCTTCAAAAACACCTGTACCACATCGATGTAGTTCAGATACCCTCTGTCCCTTATCTAAACTTAGGAGGATTTAGATTTTCTGCGCCTCTGAAAGTCCCCTGTACTTGTCTTTCCATCTAAAAGCACTAGAGCCATGCCCTAAGTTTATAGATTCACTGATAACTGTTTTTTTAGAGAGATATTACTTGTCTTGTAATTCTGCCATTGAAAATAAAAAAACGTATATGGTTTTATTACCACATTAACGTGTCTTTAATATTGTAATGTGATTTAAAATCAGAAAATGTTTTTTGGTAATTTTATTCTGCTTTCTTTTGCTCCTTTTTAGCAATAATTTTTTGAATGAAAATAAATTTACAATTAAAAAATAATTTGATTTATTAACCAATCTAATTCCAAAACTCATAACCTTAAAAAATAATTTACGCTGAATTATCGAAATATTTATTGCTGTGATTTTACTGTAAAAAATGATTACTTAATGTTTTCGTGTAAAAAAATTAGTAATCACATATTTCATAAACATCAATTTTATATTGATTAACAGAATTAAAATAAATAATAATATTAATTTTAGTTATAAATATTTTAAATATTTTACCTTTAACATATTTATACTTTATATACATATTTATAAATAAAAATTTTTAAAAATAAGATTTTCTAACTAGATATAGTAGAAAAACTTTTGTCAAATATTAATTTATATGCTATTCTCATAAGCGCAGTGGAAGTTATAAATCGAGATAAAATATATAATCCACACATAATTTAAACACACAATTTGTATATTTTATATTAAAAAAACTCTCTGCATAGTAAACTAGAGGAATTTTTGTCATCTCTTGTTTCAAGATGACCCACTAACATTGGATATTTTTTATATTTTATGAGCTTCTTCCTGAAAACAATTTTAACGCTTCCAGATAAGAAAAAGAAAATTCATCATGTTGAAAAAGTGGTCTTATATTCTACTATAAAGTTCTCTGTGATAACCTTATAAAAGCTGCATTTGGTCATTAATCAAAAGAAAAGCAGAGAAGCTTTATCTGTCATGCAAAAGAAAACTAATTTTGAAGCCTATTTGTTATTTTAAATTCACTATTTTTTTATTTTAAAATACATTTATGCAAATTAAAGCAGAGTAAGTATTTTTAGATGAGTGAAAAGATATTTGGCTTACATATTTGAAGAATGAGATGTATTTGAAGAATTTAATATATCTCATGTATTCTACTAGTTATTTTGAAGATAAAAACATACTTTCATATACAAGTATTATTAAATCATCTATAGAATAGTCATTAGCAGAAATATTAAAAATAATATATGCAGCATTTAAATATTTAATAATTCTGAATTGGACAGCAATAGCCTGATGTGTTAGGGCTTCGTTCCCATTATCGGAAGATAGTGAGTTCGAATCCCGGCTGATCGAAAGTCCATCGTGTTCTCTAAAGGCGATTAGGACATGTTAAAGTTGGATATTATTGGAATGTCCTCTAATGTATGAAAAAAGTGAAATGATGCATCTTAAATGGCAGGCCAAGTAATGGGGGTCTTCTGCTTGGTCCTTGCTTCAAAGGTGGAGTCTTCCGGTGGAGTTTTCATGAAGATCATGAAGACTCCCCTCGGCTTCATCTGTTTAACGCTAAGCTGAACTTAAGTATAGGTACAGAGAAGCATGTTGGTGCAACAACAACAGTTTTGAATTCATTAGAGAAAATCCAACACAAACACTTGTCTCCAAGCAATGAAACAAATGTTTAGGATACAATTATCATGTCGTTCACCATTTTTTATTGAATTATCAATTTTCAAAAACGTTAGACGTAAATAGAAAAAATATCTTGACTGTAACATTTATTTCTAATACTTTTCTAAAATGATTTATAATAATTTGTCTGTTATACTAGTCAATATATAACAAAACAAACATTTAATATACTTTAAATATTGGTGTAATTAATACAATAATATATAAAGTAACTTTTATTTATTAAATATGTGTAATGAATTACTTAATTCATAATTCCTGAAAAGCTGCATTGCTGCCGTCCACCCTTTCTTGTGGTCTTAGTGCCTGACTGCACATATAGGGTCCTAGGTTCAAATCCCGGTTCTGACATGTATGCATTTTCTCTCTCTCTCTCTTTCTCTCTCTACCCTGACTTTTGTCCTTTCCTTATATGAATGAGTTGTGAATGGTTGCCTACTCTATAAACGGGTACCTATTGTATGTGTGTACTGAAGAAGTCGGACTCCACACCAAAAATTACGGCTCAGTTTGAAAAATGGAGCAGGGCACCTCATATTGCCAGCCTAGCAATAAGCTCACAAGACAACAACAGCTACATTGCTTTTAATTAGGACTAAAATAAGGAAATTTAAAAATTATTGTTTAATTGGTGATATAATATTCGAGATAAGATTTATTCAGTTTCAGATTTTTAAATCTAGTACACTTTGTGTTTAAATTTAATTTTACATATTTAAATTTATTAAATTAGATTATCAACATAATTTTAACAACAATAATGCACACTGAATGCAGCTCGTAATCGATTAGATTAGTTAGAGCTAAGACATTCCTTTCGACTGACAAATTGTCAAATTCGTAGATTCGATTCCATTTTAAGGTTGTAGTTTTATAGTTGTTTATGTACTGTAATGAATTTAAAAACCTAGATCCCGATCTAAATAGCCCACGTTTGTAAAAACTACAGTCGAATGATTCACAAAAAACTCAATTAAATTTCAAAAAAATGATTAAAATAAAAGAAATGTTAATAATTTCATAAATGAGGCAATAAATAAAAATCACATAAACTAAAGCTCCGTTTTCTTGATCAGATAAAATCTAGAATCAAATTAAATTGTATCAAATTTTTACAAATACTATAAACGTAAGAATAATTTTCACGTTAAAATTCATTTCATTCATAGTGTTTAATATCTTTTTTAATGTAAACTACTGAGTCTGTTAATGTGCTAACAGCAAAAATATATGTAACTAAATATTATGAAATACGTCATGATATAACGAAAATATTTGGTAAACCCAAAACTTTCTTATTATTATTATCCAAAAACTTGTGTGATAAATATGGAGGAATGGCCGAAATGTCTCCAAAAAACCATTCAACAAATCATTTCATTTTTTGAAGTTGCTGTCAGATTTTGGTGATTTTACTGATACTGGACTTTTCGATTTTGGAATTAATCTTCAAAATATATCATTACTCATGGGAGAGAAATTTAAACCATGCAATGCTCTAGAGATGTGACTTTTCGTAAGCTGCAGAATCCAGCCGCAAGAATTGGAAATCAATCCAGTATCTGTAGAAGTGTAACAGTTCTCATATCTGTTCTTTTTATATCGGGTATCCAGAAAAATGACACTCAAGAACAGCACATTAGACACTAAAAAAGTTCCATTTATCTCTAAGTTTATGTGCGACTCGAAGTTCCAGGATTTTCTTAAACATAAATCAGTCCCTAGTAGATTAAAAGTGAGATACGAAATATATTAATCTTAAAACTATATTATATCATATTCGATAATTTGCTTAAATATAAATAATACTCTATTAGATTTCTGTGTAACATAATTCCTCATTAAATATAGCTTATACTTATTTTAATTATAACGTGTAAAATTTACAAAATTTTGATGATGATAATTTAAATTAAAATCAAATAATGTCTTTTATATAAGCATTAATGAGTAGTAGTCATTGAATATAAATATATTTGTCACAAAAAAATTTTCTAAATTTTTGCTAAAGTATAAAATATTTTTAAATAAAATTTATGGTTTTTTTTTAGTTTTTTAACAACATATCGTTATATAATTACATTGTATGCTTTAAACTTAAAATTTAATAAATTCTACTAGGAAAAGATAAATGCAAATATAGAAGCATACCTGTGTGTGTAACAAAATCATACATATAAATATAAATGCACTTGAAAATATAATGTTATTTATATTAATTATGTTTCGACGCTATAATGTATGACTTTTCAAAAGCAAATCATATGCTTTTCAAAATTTTCGAGTAACATATATATTTTTCATAAGAAATACATTATACTTAAATTTTAATTATAGCACATAAAATGCATCAGTTTTAATGCGTTAAATGTAAATAGAAATTTCCCTCTAATAAATAAATACATACGAAAGGCCCAAATAAAACAATATACTGATCGAAAATTTTATTTTTATACTACATCCTATAATTTCTACAAACATATTCTATAAGATTTCAGATTATCATACTTATCACACATAAAAACTACATAATATTTATTTTTGTCATAACTTACATTAGTAACTATGACAATATTCGAATACAAATAGAGAAGTATCCTTGTTTGCTTTATAATAGATATAATTGTATTATATATTCAGTCACATTTAATTATATTAATAAATGTGTAAGCGCATTAAAATGAAATTATTTTTATCATTAATCAAATCTTTTTACAAGCATATTTTGTCATCGAAAGCATGATATATTTTTTCACACATATACAAGGTATTTTTAATACATATATACAACATGAGGTATAATTCTATAATATATAATTATTTTAGATTTATTAATTAACAACCTCCTCAACATATATTCCTAAAATATTTTTTTAAATATTATAATTTATAAATGTATCATTAGTTATTATGATTACATATTATCATGATGATTACATATTATGTGTGACATTAGTTATTCAGATTTATATTTTTATTATATTCTATGCATGCAGAAATTGAAATATATACCATTTTTTCCTTTACTTAATTGAATTTCAGGCAATATAGTTTCCTCACTATGTTCTCAGTAAAAATGTCATTGGTCACAATGTTATATCTTTTTTTAAAAAATAAAATTGTATATGTTTTGCAAATTGTTTTTGTTTCTTATCAAAAAATATGTAAATTTATTTCTCAAAGTATTTCGCAATCGAAAAATATGAAACTAATAAATATATTACCTAATCATTTATATTCTCAAGAAACACAGTTATGAAGTTATTGGTTTCATTTATTGACAATAGCAATTAAAAATTTATTTCATCTCACAATAATGTATAATTTTTAAGTTATTTGCTTAAACTATTAATAAAAGCAATTTCAAATTTCTTTTATTGCATAATGATATATTACTGTTGAGAGAAATTGTTGACTTTAAATAATAAACACAAAGGAATTCTTTACATATTTAGAGCTTTAACACTGGGCCTTAATTATATTTACATGATATTCAGAAAAATAGCTTCTGAACTTGAGCTTTTCACATTTGCCATTCATGAAATAATATATTCAATGTTTGCCAAAATTATATAGACCATCGTAAATGATACAACATTGCTAACTGCTTGAGCTAGAAAGAAATCTCAAAAATTGGATAATATATATAATCCATTTGAAGGATTCTTGAAACATATGAAATTTATTATTTAAAGATCATTAAAATGTGTCATAGATTACATTATTTATGCTTCAGTTCAAAATTTGATATTAGAAAGCTGTATATTATACATATACATTTAACATAATTTTCAATAATATTCTATTATAAACATTTACGATTGGAATATTTGTGCATCTAGAAAATATACAACGATTTAAATACTGTATATGATTACGCAAAATGTCTACTTTAATACATATATTACCGGATTTTATGAAGTATAATTTCAAACAAAGTTCAAAACTCTGTTTACTAGTTTATATACCATATAAATAACGTCTTTGCATTGTCATCCCTAAGTTTTATCCAAAAAATATTAAATGACTTCACTGAATAAAATGAAACTTATATTAGGATATTGATATCTGAATAATTTAAAATTGAAACTAATATTTTTTCGAAATATTAATTACAACTTTTGCAAATAATCAATAACATAATTGTTGAGGATTTAGATCTTATGAATTGCTAATAAAACAATATAATTACTTAAGCGTTGTAATAATTAAACTCTATTTCACAGCTCTACTGAATGTTAGAAAGGCACATTTTTTTCATTTTTCCATTTCGCCGTCATATGACGGAATAGTTAGCGTTGCTGACTCCTAAACTGTTGATCCCGGGTTCAAATTTCGGTTATGGACGTTCCTCTTTCTCTCTCTCTGTTACCTTGTCCTTCTTTCTGTGCTGATAACTGAAAGTGGACAACCTGCAAAAGGGGTTGTGATGGAGTAATATGGGCAATGCTAATTGCTTCCATAACTTAGTTCACAGATCCAGACAGGGTAACGATAAAGTAGTAGCTAATATTTGGCTTTTGTGGTGAAAGGGGAGTCACCCAAGCCATTAGAAAAAAAATTTTCTGATTGAAATTGTTGTCAATTCTGCACCACTACAAGTAGATAAAAAAAAAGCATATTTATAGTCTCATAATCCTCACAATCTTTCCATAAAACAACATTTTTTTGAATAATGACATTTTTTAATAAAAAATATCTATTATTTTTATTCTAATTTCAAACAAAGTTTTCTTTTTTCCCTCTTCAAGGAATGAGTCAACAAAAAATGGAAATACATTTGAAGGGAATTTCCACTTCAATATGATTTCACATCGGGAAAAGTTATGCGTTACATAACTCAGATGCGTTATATATAAATTTTTTCTAATCCCCGGCATTATTTAGAATGTACTTTCTAGTACTACAAATGGTAAACGTGAAGCATCTTATACAGTAGACAGGATAAAGACACGCAGAGCGAGAAAAGAGCATGCATGTCAGTACCAGGACACGAACCCCAGACCCATTGCTTTGAAGTTAGAAATATTAACCACTCCGTCATAGATCGTCATATATATATATATATATATATATATATATATATATATATATATATATATATATATATATATATATATATATATATATATATATATATATATATATATATATATATATATATATATATATGTATGTATGTATATGTATATATATATATATATATATATATGTATGTATGTATGTATGTATGCATTAGCAAACAATTAAGCAAAATCTACTTCAATTAAAAAATATTGTTGTTAGAAATTTTTTGTGTAAAGAAAAACATAAATTATCTTGAATTAGATAAAAACACAAAACGGAAAGATTTTTCAACAAATTTGTAAAATATTCTAAATAGGAGCAAGGTAATTCCTTAATGAAACAAAAGAAAAGAATTGTAGGAATTTCGGAACAAAAAAAACTGGTTAAACGAAAAGAAAAACACGATAATTGTGAAAGAAAAAAGAAATACAAAATAATTTAGAAACGAAAGAAATGTAACTTGTCCTTTATTATTATGCATATTTGATACAAAAGGAAAGTTTTATTTATAATAATAATAAAGGATACTGAGAGAGATATAATTGGAATGCTGAGAGCTATTAATTTGATTGTAATATAAAAATTTGATGGTGGAATTATAGCCAACAACTCCAATCTTATTTGGACTCTGTTTCTAGTTTAGTATCAGGAAATTTTTCAGCAATTTTCAGAGTGAACCAGATCAAAATATGCATGTTATCTATCAAACTCTTACTCCTTAAAAATCATATAAATAATTTTTTTTATTATCATATATCTAATTTAAATAACTTATCAATGTGAAAGAACCATAAATAGAATTTATAAGTTTTTATTACATATATATAATTTCATTTAGATTCAACATAGAAATGCTTCTACAAAACCAAAACTAGATTTCTTTTAAATATCCTTATTTAGCAATATACCAATTTTTATCAAGTATCCGTTAAGCATATCAGTAATCTTAAAAAAATTAGATTTACTTAAGTATCCAATGGATATTTTTATTGATTATAAATTTTAGTATTTTTAATGTTCTAGATTTTGGAATTATTTAACAGGTGTAGTTCACAATATTTACTACTTACATAAATTTATTTCAATACATTAAACATGTTCCAAATGAAGATCATACGAAGATTATATTTTTTCTGTTAGAATGCAAATATGTGTTAGTATGCAGAGATATGCAAATATGTGCGTAGCGTGGTTGAAGCACTGGTCAGTCATGAGTAGAAATATCAGTTTTTATAACAGCAGGTCCACCGCGAGCTTTTTTTTTTTTTTTTTTTTTTTTTTTTTTTTCCAATCGTAACTTGTACAGAAGCGAAGAGAAATGGACATGTCGAAGGAGTTCGTTCAGTGTTGTTTACTTTATGACTTCAAAGCGGAATTATCTTTTGAATCATCAAAGTGGAATCTATTAATATACATAGAGCAATCTGCTTTTGAATCATTTAACTCTCTAAGCCAACTGAGTGGTTTGAAGTCTCAGTCATTGAGTAAACACGGAGAATACAAATATTTAATGAGTGACGTCATGTGAACCCAAACAGTGAATAATAGTAAACAATTCTTTTTCATTTGCAATATGCTTATAAACTGGAAAATATAAAAATAAAATATGTTTTTCTACTTATTAAATTAAAATAATTTTTGTAGCATTTATATTATTTTCCAACATTTATTTAATTGTACATCAATTTTGAATTTTCTAGTATGTATGACATTCTGCGGTGTTATAATTAACATATTTTATATACATCCTTATATTTATTTGTGTGTTGATTAATCCTCAGAAAAAAATCCAACTTGTTCAAAATACACTACTGGCTATTAAAATTGCTACACCAAGAAGGCGACATGCTACAGACGAGAAATTTATACGAAAGGAAGAAGATGCTGTGATATGCAAATGATTAGCTTTTCAGCGCATTCAAACAAAGCAGGCGCCAGTAGCCAATTTTTGAATGAGGAAATTTTTCAGCCGGTTCCTCATACACAAATTGCATTTGAACGTTGTTGCCTGGTGAAAAGTTGTTTTGATGCCTCGTGTAAGAAGAAGAATGCGTACCAGCATGTTTCTGACTTCGATAAAAATCGAATTGTAGCGTACCGGGATTACGATTTATCGTATCGCAGTATTGCTGCTCCCGTCGGTCGAGATCCAATGACTGTTAGCAGAATATGGAATCGATGGGTTCAGGACGATAATACGGAACGCCATGCGGGAGCTCAACGGCCACCTATCACTAGCAGCCAAGAAGACAGGCATATTATCAGCATGGCCGTAATGGATCGTGCAACCACGTCACGAGCCGAGAGTCAAGAAATGGGGTCGTTTGGAAAACAACAAGTGTCTGCACGAACAGTTCGACGACGTTTGCAGCAGCATGGACTCTCACCTCGGAGACCATGGCTGCGGCTTCCCTTGACGCTGCGTCATATACAAGAGCGCCTTCAATGGTGTGATCAATGACGAACCTGGGCGCACAAATGGTGAGACGTCATCTTTTCAGATGAATTTAGGTTCTGTGTACAACATCATGATGGTCGCAACCGTGTTTGGCGGCATCATGGTTAACGCATACTGGCAGCGTGCATTCGTCATCGTCATACTGGCCCATCACCTGGCGTGATGGTATGGGGTGCATTTGGATACACGTCTCGGTCACCTCTTGTTCGTATTGACGGTGCTTTGAACAATGCACGTTACATTTCTGTTGTGTTACGACCCGTGGCTCTACCCTTTATTCGAGTCCTGCGAAACCTTACGTTTCAGCAGGATAATGCCCGACCGCATGTTGCCGGTATTGTATGAACCTTCCTTGATACGGAACATGTTCGGCTGTTGCCCTGGCTAGCACGTTCTCCAGATCTTTCAACAATAGAAAACGTCTGGTCAATGGTTGCCGAGTGACTGGCTCGTCACCAAACGCCAGTAACTACGGTTGATGAACTGTGACGTCGTGTTGAAGCTTCATGGGCATCTGTACCTGTACATGCAATCTAATCTCTGTTTGACTCAATGCCCAGGCGTATAACTTCTGTTATTACTGCCACATAGGTGGTTGTTCTGAGTACTGATTTCTCAGGATCTATCCAGCCCAATTTTTTGAAAATTTAATCACTTGTTATTACTAGTATAATATATTTGTCCAATAAATATCATTTTGTTATCTGCATTTCTTCCTGGTGTAGCAATTTTAATGGCCAGTAGTGTATATTCAATTGCTTATAGTATTGTTTCTGATATATTTTTTATCTATTATTACAAGAAAAAAAATCATCCCACCTTGGGTATGAATGTCTGTAGTGGTTTGTAATCCACTTTAAACTGTAGCTCGTGGTCTAATTAGCCCTCATGTGCAAAAAATGACCTTTGAGCGACAAACAAACAAATCACAAAAAATAGAGATGTTAATCTACTATATACTGTTTGTATATATATATAATGTGGTGGCAAAAATTGTGGACACTTTTGGCAATTTTATTGTTTTTGTATGCTTATAGAAAATGTTACGTTTCGCAATATGCAAACTTGTATACATCATTTTAAAGAGAATGTATTACTGAATTCAATACAAAACACAAACTTTAATTATTTGCAATACAAAAAAAGATATATGTACTTTAATATAAATAAGAAACAGAGTTATGAAGTGGTTTGTAATGTCTAGCTTTTATGGCCAATCACTGTTCTTCTTCTGAGAACCAATCAAATGTTTGTAACTGCCAGTAGAAAGTGACATCATGTTTACACTTGAAACAATTTATTATTTCGCTTGGTTCTGTAGAAGGAGGACCTGTTTATTATACACTGCAATTACAAGTAGAAATTTTTGTAAAAATCTTTAATATTTAGTCAAGAAGCAATGACATCAAATAAAAGAGTCGATTGGACACCTAGAAAAAGATGTAATATTATTGTGTTACGAGCAAGTGGTCTTTCCTATGCTGAAATTGCAAGACAGGAGGGTGGTTCAGTGACTACATCTGGAGTCCGAAATTTTTGTTTACGATATCAAAAGACAAATTCAGTAAAAAACAAAGTAGGAAAAGGCTAAAAAAGGTGCACCATATCTATTGATGATGGAAGAATAAAACGACTATGTCTCCAAGGTAGAAAAATGTCATCAGCGGCCATCAGAAGTGATCTGAATGATGCTGCTGTTTCTGTCAGTTCAAGAACAATCAAGAGAAGATGAAAAAATGTTGGACTGAGAGGTAGAATTCGACGAAAAAAGCTTTATCTTAATTTTCAGCACCGAAAAAAGACTGCAGTGGGAAAAGGAACACATTAATTGGACAGATGATCAGTCGTCACAAGTTATATGAAGTGATGAAACTAAGCTATCGTTATTCGGTAATGATGGGAAAAAATATGTAAGACGTAGAATAGGAGAAGAGCTAATTCCTGACTGCAATCAAGCAACTGTGAAGAACGCAGTTAATGTTATGATTTGGTCATGCATTTCAGCAGATGGTATTGGTCGCGTTCATGTCATCGATGGGACATTGAATGCCAGAAAATACATTAACACTATTCTAGAACCAAAATTTCTACATTCCATCAGAGATCTCTTTCCCAACAATGCTTCGTTTATTTTTCAAGCAATCTGCTCCTTGACAAATGGCCAAAATATCGAAAAAGGGGTTTCGTACAAAGAGCATAAAATTATTGTCAAACAGTCTTGACCTCAATGCTATCGAAAATTTGTGGCCCATTTGAAAACTTTTGTCCGAATGAGGTACCCATCAAATAAAAGAGAACTAATTGAGGCTATAATTGTTTCCTGGCATCTTATAATAACGAAAAAAGAACTTAAAACTCTTGTCAGCTCAATGAAACGTCGATGTAGGCTACTCTACTAAGTACTGATAACTCACTGCAATCATCACTATCTAATGTATATCGCTAATTATTATCGTTTAACTTTTTTGTATTGCAAATAATTGAAACGTAACTCTTTCTATAAGTATACGAATTTCAAAAACATAAAAATTTCCAAAAGTGTCCACAATTTTGGCTACAATTCAATTATATAATTATATATATATATATATATATATATATATATATATATATATATATATATATATATATATATATATATCTATATATATATATATATATATATATATATATATATATAGATATATATATATATATATATATATATATATATATATATATCATTTATAAATCTCAGCACAGCCGCTTTCGGAAATGCTGAGTTGGTGTCTGCGACGACGCTATTCACTCTGTACATACTAAATAACCAAAACACCAATGAGTTCTTATAATTGAAAAGAATCGCTTTCCATTCATTCTGTTCGTTACTTTAGTATCTGGATCAACAAGAACTTTAACATTAAAAACAATTCTGAGTCAGAAGTCAGTTGATTTTATATGCAATTATTAAATTCACTTATGAATAAAAAAATGTGATCTTAATTTTATCTAAGAAATTCCTGCTGTTTCTATTAATTTTTTAAATTGATATTAATTTATGTATTTTAGAGAAGTATTCACATAAAAGTAAAGAAAAATTCTGTAAATCTTAAGAATCTTTTTTTTTTCAATACAGTTTTGCTTTTTTGCTTTTATACTCCTTATAGCTTGTAATATTATAGTTTGATATAACATCTAATTTTATTTATGCCAAAAATATCCGTGTGAATAAAGTTGAATGAAGGAAATAAAATTCACGTTTGTCAAATTTAAAGACATTTCACAATAATTTTTATTTTATTTTTCAAACTCATCAATTTCACCAATGGGTTTCATCAATAAGCCATCTTTAATATATTTTCGAAGATTTTGATACAATAAATTGGAAACGTAAATTAAAAAAAATTTACATTTAATATTTGAATACATTATATTAAATATTTTGTTAAAGATATTTATAATATAAATCTTTTATCAAAATTCAAGGGCAACATTAATTCCATTGTTATCGTTTGGTAACAAAATAAAAAATCAGAGAAACTAAACTGAAGATGAAACGACGTCAACTTCAGAATTATTTTCACGAAACAATCAGTCGTTTTTATTGTGTATGTTTAGTATTATAAATTGTAGTGTTATGTGCATCTCATCAGATTAGAGTTAAACGTGTTATTAAAAAATTCCTTTAAGTAGATTTCCCTTTTAAAAGAGTATAGGATAATTTTCCTGACGAGAACTGAAAATACATTTCAATAATTAAATTGTGGAGTAAATTTTCCCAACATATGAAATGTAAATCAAATCATACGTTAATGATATCGGAGAGAGAATATACAACATTTGTCATAAATTTAAAACTAGACTTTGACTTTGAAATATGAATATTCTAATTTAAATTTCACTTTTTGTATACAGTAATAACTGTACATTAATGCATAAAAATAATTCTAAAAAGATATAGCTTATAGTTAAAGGAATTAACTTTTCTCATAAATATACTAACGAAATGCAATCTAAGAAAAGTAAGGGAAATATACGAAACGTTCATGTCTCAAAACTGCATATTTTTGAACACATATAATGTATGATATATATAAAATTTACTCCTCGATTACTTAAAATTATCAAACTGCGTTTCCATACGTTATAAAGTTAAAAAAAACTCTGTTGCAATGTAGTTTCTATTTTATTCTAATTTAAAAGAAATACTCAAGAAATAAAGATTTATTAAATATAGTAAAATAATATATATATAGAGTTAATTATTTGTAACAAACTTAATAAAAAAGTTTGATTAACTAATTGATATTATTAAAGGAAACTATTTTCAGTAATATAAGGAAACCTTTTTTAAAAATCTATTTACGAATATTTTTAAAAAGCGAGAATCACTGCATGCAAAAAGCTAATTTGGAGATAATATTTCTCCAGAATAATATTTATTTATCACAATTCATACATAATGCACCCCATACCCTTTAATCCCACGCACCCTATTAATGCCTTGAAAAAAATCAAATATCGAAATTAAATTTAGATTAAATTTCATTTCTTAGGAAATAAGGCTTGTTACAAAGATTAAATAAATAAAAACTTTATGAACACTAAAACATATTCTTTTGCACAGTTAAGTTGGATTTATCTTAAGTCTCATTATTAATAATAATAACCTCAAAAAATAACTCTTTAATTTGGATATCATCATAGTATAAGTTATATTTAAAAATAATAGCAAATATAGAATACTAATGCAATTATATTATATGATCGTAAAAAACAAAGATTTTATAAGATAATTAAGTATAAAACTACAAATGCTGGTATATATGTTAAATCAGATATTGTAATAAATTTTAAATTCCTTAATCAACTGTTCTGACAAAAAATAGTGTTTTAACTACGAATAATGAAACAACTCGTTGAATTTTAGTGAATTTTATATGTTTTATAAACTGCCTAACGGGTATATTAAATAATATCAAAGAGTTAAAAGAGAGAAATTAATTATGTTTGTAAGTTTTCAAAGAAAGTATAATAATCCTATTAAAAATACAAAACGAAAAAATTAGACATGCATTTCAAACTAAACATTTATGGCATCGTGATAGTCAACTTATATGTGACATCATGTTTTTTTTATTTTTTATTATTATTATTTATTAATCATCAAAATTTTCCGAGTTATAAATAAAATATCATCTGAGGTGATTTAGTTTAGTAATCAGAAATCATTTAATTTATTTAATTTTTGGAATGTAAGTAATTATAAAAACTCATTTTCTAATTATTTTACAATTTTTGTAATCCAATCTTAAATTATTACCTTGATATTCTGTTTTATAATTTTAATTACAATTAAGTATAACTAATATGTAAAGTGATATTTATGTGAAGAGCTTGTAAAACATTATGTTAATATCAGTTAATAAGTCTATTAAGCTTATTAAGCAATGTGTCTAACAAATTTTCAAATTAATTTTAAACTTAATTTTAAACTTAATTATTCGAACTCATTTTTAACTAATATTTGATATTTTATAACTATTTAAATTTTTTGCTCACTCATTATTCTAAGCAGCTATTTGTTTGTGTAAATACCGATATATTTCTCATATTATTATTGAGTATACTATTTAAGTTTTTGAGTTTAATCATATTAAAATTACTGCGTTATTTATTAGTATATTTTACTGTAGCTCCTAAAATTATTTAATTTTAGAAACCACAGAAAAATAATCCTAAAATTATAATTACTATAGTCGTTTAGGCATATTACATAACTACATTTGTTGACTAGTATGCGTTACATATGCAATATATAAGAAACATAAGAAATAACTACATGATGCAGACAGGGGTACAGAAATAAAAACAATAGCCACCTCAGACCATTCAAAACATCGAAAGATTCTAGATTTTGCCTATTAAAAGTACACTACTAGTCGTGTAACTCTATGATAAAATGCAAATAAAAAATATTTATAGACTTTATACTGGAAAATATGATTTATTAACTTATAAACAAATTATTAAACAAAGATTCTGAAAAATCAGTATTCAGAAGAACTACAGACTACTAGCAGCAATAACAGCACTTACACTCTTTGATATTGAGATCAAGAAATATATTTCATTGTTCATCTTTTCACATGGATTTAATATATACGGATTTACATAGATTGAAATTCATTAATGAGAAAACTCTACACAGCTTTGTCATATTACAGCTCACATTGATATTAGTCACTAGCATGTAATGGCAAATTAATGGTTTGGACAACTATTAGTCAGTTATTTTCTATTTGACAGAGAACAAGCTAGCAAAACCAGAAGTTGAACAACAATTATTTGCACAAAAATTAAATACCAGGCGTAATATGGTGTAAAGCTGTCTCTTACTACAACATAATCTTTTTACTGGGATGGAATAAAGTTACAGCTATGATACACGCCTATCATTTCGGTTGTCAGCAAACGTTGGCCAATCAGATATATGATGTTCCGAATGATTTTACTTTCAAATATATTATAATAAAAATCATCACTGGGTCTCGACCTACAACACCAACAACATATTAGCAAACCACAATAACTGGATGATAACGATAACGATAAATCACAATTCCTGTAAGCTTTAGTTTGATTTTTATAAAAGTCTAAAGCGTCAGGTAATATTTCCCCTTCCTAAAATATTCATGACAATAACCAAGCAACAACTTACAAGTACATTTGGTCTATAAGAATCTTACAATAATGCTTCTTCATATAAGCATAAAGTATGGATTACTGCTAACACATATTTTACATGATTGTGTTCATAAATTGTCATTACCATATAACATCATCAATCTGTAGTTTCAATTTCATATGAGTACAATCCTCCTTACATGTGAAACAATTTTCATTATCATCAGTCAAAATCATTGTCCATTTAAGATGCCAAAATTAAATATCAAAGTTATTGTTAAAAACTTAATAAAATAAGAAGAAACTTAAAAATCTAATAAATTGTAGGATTGCTTAATTTAACGCGCTATATACAATTATTAGGATTGTGTTTTAATGAAATTTCACAAGATCTATGATGATATTCTCACAAACCATATAAAAATGTAAAATTACATACAGTAACTTTAAAACCATTCATTTTGTAACTTCAAATGTATTACAATCTAATTAAAGAAACCATGAAATTAATAAAATCACTCTCTGTTATCACATTCACTCTCATCTAGTAAAAGAATTTTCGAAAACTCGTTATTTTACTTTTACTAGAGACTTTGTTATAGAGTTTTTTATACGGTAATAGTTTAATTTTGACTTATAATATTATTTACCAACAAATAAAAACTGGTGATAAAGAGATTTTACATACATATATATATATATATATATATATATACATGTATATATATGTATGTATATATATATACATGTATATATATATATATATATATATATATATTATATATATATATATATATATATATATATATATATATATATATGTGTGTGTGTGTGTGTGTGTGTGTGTGTGTGTGTGTGTGTGTGTGTGTGTGTGTGTGTGTGTGTGTTCAAATTATGAAAAAAAAAGGAAATATTTTTAAAAGACGAAATGTAAATATAAAGCGCCATCTCTAGAGACTTTTAAGTGCAAAAATTTAAATCAAAGATTAACAGAAAACTTTCTTAATTTCTTGTGCCAAAGTCAAATTTTAAAAGATATAATAGCTGTAAACCATGCATTTTTTAAAAAATTAATTCCGCATATGACAAAAAATATTTTCAGCTATAAAATTGCAGAAATATGTATTGTCATCCTAAAATGTCATATTTTTCATCAACAATAAGGAGTGGAGGAGTCATTCTCTGTATATTATGGCATAAAAATGTTTTATTAGTAAGGAAAAGAAGTTAAATTGTAGATATTTATCTCTATGTAAAATATATTAACATTAAAACTGAGTGTATTATCGTTAATATTAATATAATTTACATTATAGTAAATTCTTAATGATTCATAAAATAATATATGCAAAAATATTTGAATAAAATACTTAATATAATATTTTATCCTGCATTTAAAATCTTAGTCACATTAATCAAATTTCAACATTTAATAAAAATGCTAGGCAATATTAATTATGTTCAAACAAATATTATAAAGTTATCTACTGTAAGAGATAATTCAATCACGATCATAAAGGGAGTAATTTTCCATTTAACGCCGATTAGATTCTGTTTTCACGCCACTGATGGCGAATCTAATTATGTCTGATAGGTTCACTGAATACTGATCAATCTTACGCGATCATTCGGTAACAATTAGAGAATAGCATTTTCAAATATCTAATTCAATAAAATTCATCAGTTCTGAAAGAAGGGTATTTGTTTTGGTAAAATGAGATAACTGTTCTTGAAAAAACTGCACAAAATAATGAATCCTCTTATAATTTATTATAAAATAAGCATATATTTTAATGGAATATATCTTAAATATGTTTTGGTATGATTACTATAACGAAATTCATTATTAATAAAAAATAATTTGAAAAAATTCCTTATTTTCACAAAAAATCTTTTTTGAGAAGCATAAATATATTTTCGATTTTGTTTCCTGCTAAAAATGAAGATTGTTTCATAAGCTTAAAAAAATCAACCTTAATTTAAATATTTCAAGTTGTCTACATGATAGGCAATTTTATTTGCTTTATTTCCAAAGTAAGGTTGAAATAAAAATGTTAATTGGGAAACAATTAGACAGAAAGGAAAGAAATATGTGATGATAAGGGCATCTGCTGATCTAAAACCAAAGTCAAACTAAAATCACTCAAAATTAAAATTATCAACAATTCCACAAATGTATAAGATCAGAAATTCTACTATCAACAACAAAAATTAATAATTTTATGAATTAAATTCAATTTTTTAAAAAAGCATCTCAGCTGATTATAATTTTTTATGTAATTATTCTACTTTAGCTTCAATACAAAATATCTATTGCTCAGTTTGCTATTTCACGTTAACTAATTTTATCGCAAATTTAAATTAACTAATTTAACTAATTGAATAATGCTATGAATAGGAGAATTTACAAATTGTTATAAGCATTTCCATTTGACATTTTCTTTGAAAATAGAAATGAATCATCTTTACAACTTGCATTACTGGTATATAGCAGCATTTGCATCATAACAACTAATCTGCAGCATTAAATCTCTTATTTCAAAATTTATCTCAAGAGGACAGACAAATTAAATGAGAGATATACTGAAAAAAATCTGAATAAAATTAAAGATTTTAACCACTAATAAGCTTGATCAATAACGAGTTTCACAGGTTAAGATTTACACTACAATTTTCCAGTGTGAAAAACTTTGATATTGAAAAATCTGTAATTTTTGACTCAAGAGCAAATGTTTGAACTTAAATTATCTGATGATATTAGAAATTATTAGATAATTTAAGGAGTAAAGTGTCCCATACTCGATTTCAATTTCCATTAAACAATACCAAAACGAAATTGATCTTGTGATTACTAAATACATATTTGTTTGTGTTATTGCGTAAACATTTTTTCTATACTTTTCTTAGGTAAATATGGTTTGCTATTCAAAGAAATAACTAGAAAATAATGAAATCAGAACTGTAGGAAACTAATTCAACAGCATTCTGCTGTTAGACTATCTACTGCTGTAAAAGGAGATATTAACGATTTACATAAGGAAATAAACCAAGTAATATAAATTATTTTTTATTATGATTTTAAAATTCATGGACGATACTTCATTTAAATACTTTACAGGATTTTTTTATCAATTAATGATGCTAGAATTTTATGGACATCTTATATTTCTACATTTTTACTACACATCTTTAATGAATATACTCTTTTTTAAATATACGAAACATATTCATTTGTCAACAGAAGCCTCATACAACCTGAAAGAGAAGTAAATATCGATGGAAGCCCAATCATTCGAAGATTCAGATTTATTCTCAGAATGGAATCAAAGTTTTAAAAATATCAGAAAATTAAAGAAATCAGCTGAGAAACTGCAGGAAAAATAAAAATGAAGAGATTGCAATACTTGTTAAATTCATCATTTAAATTATGTAACTGATTTTAAAACTTAAATATGACTTGAACGGAAATTTAAATGTTAATGAATCCTAATTTTTTTATTTCTATTTAAAATTCGGTGGCAAAATCAGACACTCTCAGTATTTTCCAGAATTTAAAAGAAATAATTTATGACGCAAATTGAAGAATTAATGATATAGCATCTGAGAGAGCTGACAAAAAGTATTACATTGAAGCATAGCAAACTTTCTTTCCTTATAAATATGAAAATAAAATTAATTACTTAATGCAAGCTGTAAATAAATATGTCACACCACACATAAAAATATGATCTCAAGTTTGAAATAATTGAAAACATATAAATATTTATATTATTTCTTTATTAATTTTTAGTTTTATTTTTTTATTTATTATTATCATTTTTTTTGCTTAGGTGTATATTTTGATATTTAATGAAGACATTTTTGAAATAAGTATGAAGTTTTCACAGGTTTAAAAATATCAATTAGAAATTACTATTATTTAAAATTAATCCTATTGAATCTTTCTGAGAACTAAGTTCATTGTATTTATGTAATTGAATTTCTGTTTAATCATTATGAATAAAATTTTAAAATTGCTCCTTTACCACATTTTAGAGTAAAATATATACAGTAAATTTAAAAAACTGTTTAAAATATATGTGTGGGAAAAATAATATGAAATATTAAATTTTAATTCATAATATCTATGTTTACATACTTAATATACACAATGTATATAAGTTATAAATACATTCTTAATAACACATAGTAAATAGTTTTCTTAACTGATTCTTTTAATTTGAAGATTATTAGATATGAATGAGATAGAAACCTTGAATAAATTAATTGCTTCAAATTTTTATACATCTTATCATATGTTTTAATATTATTATTTTTATTAGGTTGATTAAAACAATAGAAACAGAGCAAACACTTTTCTTTATAAAATTAAGATTTGATAAAGAAATACTTTTTCTGCTTAAAAATATTACATTCTACGATAACGCAAAAAACGCTAATGAAATATTACATACCTGTGTCTCGACTGAATAATTGAGACAGATTGTGCATTCCAACAAGATAATTAAAAACTACCATCTTTTTCCTTTTATGTGTACTTCAATTGATGTTTGGGATCAAATAGCGTTGAACGGAATATCCGATTATGATCGTAAATAATTTTCATGATTGTTGAATTTTTGAGTAAATAAAACCCTAATAGACGCTGAAACAATAAACCAGGAAATGCTTTTAATTTCTTCTTATTACGGTAAAAATATTTGTAATATTTGTATCGTCAATAATCGGATAAATAAAATAATTTTAGAGGAAGCAGATTGGATTTGTTTCTAAATCATATAGTATATACCAGCCTTGGGATAACATCATACACAAATATTAATACGTTGTGCTTATATAAAATGGCACAGGTGCCATATAATCCAGGATTTCAAATTCTGAATTTTTTTAGCGATGAAGAAATGTTGCCAATATGACGTATCGTGATATGCGCGATGACGTAATTACTAGAGTTACCAAAATAGAATTGTCTGTATTATTCTTATGTATGAATCCATATGTATGTACTCCATATGTATGAGTAGTAAAATGGGGTTACCAGATACATAAGAAAATCCGCCAAAAAATCTCCAACTTCAGAATTTGTCATCTTGGATTATACGGCACCTGTGCCGATAAAATTTTATAATATTTCAGTTTTTAAGTTACTTGAAATTTACCTGGACTTTGTAACCACATATACGACATGACAGCCAGGGGATATTTCCAAAGGAATTTACATCTAGTTGGAAATTCCATCTGTCATTCAATAATACTGCAATTAGATTTGCGTATTAGTAAATATCGAAAATAATAGCTACATGAATATATTTTATCACTTATATGAATTGACAGGAAGTTAAGTAAAAATCCTAATACAGAAAAAAGAAGTACATTAACATTATAGGAAATGAGAAATGGTTTCAAATTTTGACTTTCAATACTGTAAATTTCTTTATAGTTCCATTTTAGACAACTC
This sequence comes from Latrodectus elegans, assembly GCA_030067965.1. Classification (NCBI taxonomy): domain Eukaryota; kingdom Metazoa; phylum Arthropoda; class Arachnida; order Araneae; family Theridiidae; genus Latrodectus; species Latrodectus elegans. Next base: position 35,113,716 of record CM057820.1, on the reverse strand, counting down.
TATAGTTTAAATTTTTTTAAAACATTTAATTTTTTACAGTGTTTCCTACAAAAGCATCTTTTTGATATTTCGTTAGGATGTTCAAGTTATTACCATTTTTATATTTAATCTAAAGTTTAAAGAATTTTTCTTTCCTTTTCTACCTCCACAGAACCACTTTCAAATATAATTCTTTAAGAAAAATTTAAATATTCAGAGCAAAATTTTAGCCTTTACATAAATTGCATTGAATTGGCGAAATATTCTCACACAATATATTTATCAACATTTATTGATGTGAGTTATTATTAATATATATATATATATATATGTGTGTGTGTGTGTGTGTGTGTGTGTGTGTGTGTGTGTGTGTGTGTGTGTGTGTGTGTGTGTGTGTGTGTGTGTGTGTGTGTGTGCGCGTTTATGAATGTAATTACGATGAGTTTAACTATATTAATGGGATTCAGTACCCTAGATAAAATAGTTTAACAATTGAAAACAAAATATAATTCATATTAAAAATATTATTTAATTCATCATGAAATCTTTTTTTAACATAAACAAATTTCAATTTTTAAGATTTCTTTTACACCAACTATATTATTTTTATGACATTTTTCATGAAATTACTCTTATTTAAAAAGTGTGTGTGTGTTGTGTGTGTGTGTGTGTGCGTGTGTGTTGTGTGTGTGTGTGTGTGTGTGCGTGTGTGTGTTGTGTGTGTGTGTGTGTGTGTGTGTGTGTGTGTTGTGTGTGTGTGTGTGTGTTGTGTGTGTGTGTGTTGTGTGTGTGTGTGTGTGTTGTGTGTGTGTGTGTGTTAGTATATCCTCAAGAGTTATATTAAATAGAAATAATTATATTGATATATATATTGTAAGTAAACAAATAGTTTTAAGCTTTAGATTGTTTTCTTCACTTCGTTGCGTTAGGATTTTGTCATCATCTTTACAATTATAAAACATGTTTTCCTGATTTAAGAAGAGAAAATTAAAGACCCGGAAATGCATAATTGTCAAAGGATAAGAGAGATCATTAATCAAATTCTGAAAAACAGAGGAGCTCATGAGGCAAGAAAAAACTCTTGGTATCCCCATTCAGTTTTTAGTGCACTAAGACATGTTCTTCAGTGGAATTATCCTTTTAATTAATCACATTTTTTTAACTTCCACTTAAAAACATACTTATATTTTAATTTCACGATATTTTTCATCGAGCAAAATGTAGCTTAACTATTGTAATTGTTCTTCAGTTAAACTTTTCTTCTAAGAGGTAATGTTTTGTATTTTTTCATAAACAACATGTTTAAAAACAGTACATTTGAAAGTAAAATTTAATTTATTCGCATTAAGATAATGCGACCATTTAAATATTTAATAGTCTTTAATTTTACTTTTGTCATGACTAAAGTAACTTTATTTCAAGTAATTTTTATTAAAAAAGTTAGAGAAAGAAGTTTTTAGATATTTTACTTATAATAGTATTATAGTAAATTAAGCCGTCTCTTAAAATCTATTTTTTAAAGTAATATAAGTACATTACCTAAATTTAAGTCCATATTAAAATTTAGTTTTATGCACTTTTATTAGTAGAACATTATGATAAAAAGGAACTTACAAGAATTATCTGAATTTTAAAATATCACCGTAAAATGTTAGGTTTAATGAATAAACGAAAGATAAAAAAACATTAATAAAAATATACCTTTAACTTCAATGTGAAAATAAAAACATTTAATATTCAGTACTGTATGCATTTGTTATACTATTATAACATTTGATGTAATAATGTAACTAATGTAATTTAAAGAAATAAATATTGATATAAAAATAGTATAGAGTTTGTTAAATGTTGTGTAGTAAATTTATTACGAAATTTATGTTTAGAATACAATGTAAAATAAAAAAAAATAATTAAATTAAATATGTAAGAAGACTTTAACTGCTTACAAATCTTTTTAATTTTTAATTAGAAATTATTAAATAAATACTAATATTTTATGTAAAAATAATTAACGCCCAAAATTTTTCTTTGCAATCATAAAAATATTATCATTCGTATCAATCATAAAAGTATTGTCATTCGTATCAATCATAAAAATATTAACGAAAATATTTTAATTTTCGTATTTAGTACACATTTTATTTTTGGATTTCATTGTGATGTGTGTTAATTTAAATGCTTAAGCATTATTGAAAAGTTTACAGTGATATAATTACTAAACAATAACGTTTTACTATACATTAATATGATTAAGTGAAACAACATGATAAATCTTTGTCAGAATGAAGTTATATTTTCATTTCTCAAAATAAGTTCTGTCATTTAAACATTTTAATCTTTTTGTGAATTAAAATATACATAAAAACATGCTGAGTCTCTGTTTTTGCCCTTATTGTATAGCATGATACATATAAAAATATTTTTTACTAATAATGCATAGCAACGCATTTTTAAATTTTTGGTATTTAGATATTTTTCAGTTTTAACGCAAAAACTACTGAAATCAAAAATTTTTCCTGAATTGCCCTGATTCTATACTATTCATATTTGAATTTTTCCGTCAAATGTTAGGACTTCTAAATGCATACAAAACAAACTAGAAAAATATTTTATTTCTTTAATTTCACTCATTACTTATTTATTCACTTATTGATCTACAAGTGTAAAGAGTTTAATATTACCTTCGGTGAAACTCATAAAGTGAAACTGAGAATGTATGTATAATCTAATAATAAGTTTACTTGGTATATATATACGGCTTTAAATGAATGATATTTTTCATATTTTAGAATGGTTAAAATATCTTAAATAAATATCTTATATAAAATATGAATAATGAAATATATCAATATAAAATAAAGTTCTGTTTCCTTTTTAATTTTGTATCAATTATTCTTTATTTATATTTACATTATACTTGTATTTGGATGAATATTTAGGGAAAAGAATTAGTAAAATACACATGTTGTGTGTTAGTACATATTATATAATTTGGAAACTGTTTATAAAAAATTATATTTATGAAAATAAAAAATTATTATTTTTCTCTTAATGTTCCATTTTTTTTGTAAAAAATTAAATTAGTTCATAAATGTATTACTTATAATTGAATACCATCTTGCATGTATTTTCAATTCATTATAAATTTCAATTAGTATAGATAATTTTTATATTTCTTGAGATAAAAACTAATGTAATTTATTTGTCCACTTTATTTTTTAATAAATCTTTCGAGTTTCACAAGACATAGGTTGAAAAATTGAATATTTTTATTTTGAAAATGTGCAACGCTGCAGTACTGGAGCGTATCAAAAACTTTTCTTTAACAAGACAGAACTTTTTAAACTATTCACTATAAGGACTGTAAACTATTGCATTATATAAACTTACCTTTTATTGATACGTCTTTGCGGATCATACCAGAAAAACAATCAATCCTAGAACAAATGGAGAGAACTGTTATTTTACTGCTTTCTGCAAGCATATTTTACTCTGTTGTTGTTGCATGAATATGTTTTCCTGTACCTAACCCTTCGTTGGGTTCCAACAGAAACAGCCGGGTGCAGTCTTCGGAATTTTGAAGCAGACAGCAACAATGACCCCCAATACTTGCCATCCACCCCCAGATGTATCATTTCCCCTGGAGGACATTGCGACCACTCTCAATTTTAATATGCCCCAACACTCATTAGCGAACACGACGGATCTTCGTTCGGCTGGGATTCGAACTCAATACATTCCGATAATAATAACAACGACCTAAAATTTAGAATGTTAACAAGAATAGCCATGTGGGGTATTCTTGTTAACATTCTAAATTTTTACAATATTATATATAAACATGATCGCTTTCTATAGAAACATTTCCCTGGTATATTAAGTGGTATATATTCAAATATACCTAAAATTAAATTCATTAATTCAACAGTTTATTAGCTATTTTGAGCTAAGGTTTTATTATACATACATACTTTTGAACAAAACTAATTTTATGACAAATCAGAAATCTGAACGTAAAAATTTTACTCAGTTCATGCAAAAAGTAAAATTATTTTATGCAAAAGCGTAATCTTATATTGTTTTATTTGTTATTGTAATTTAAATTGATAAAACATCTAAAAACATAACTTTTTTGCAGCTGATGTTACACGCAATTTTAAAATTCTTCCAGAATAATGATTTTCTTTGACAATATTTCTTCAAATGAATATCTAAATTTACTTTTCTTAATGATTAAAAGTTCATTTAAAAATTTCTGTGTTAGACTCGAGATTATTTTATAACTAAATAAATTTTGCAGAAACATTTCAAAGTTTAAATAGGGTTTTATTGTTACTTTGAGAAAAAAGTATTCACACATTTCAAAGGAAAAAATTTGAGTTCTCTGTATAATAATATAACATTTCATTCAGAAATTCTTACTACTTTAAAAATCTCAGTTTAACTTCCGTAAAGTTTAACTTCCGTATTCACTGCATGGGTTTGGGGAAAGTTGCCAAAATGGTAAAGCTTAAAATATGATGCGATAAAAATATTTCAAACAAAACATAAATTTTCGTAGACTAAAACATAAAGATAAATCAATTTTGCTGAAAAATTCTTTTAAAATACATGATATCTAAATATATATCTGTATATATTATACAAACTTAATAAAAAGTAAAAGTAAGTGTCAATAAAAGCAATGTAATATATTAATGCAAAATATTTTACTAGATTTAGTTATATTTTATGATTCTTTTGTTATTAAATTTCTTAAATCTTTTAAATACTTAAATACTATCAATAGTCTTGAAATTACTAATGTTTAATAACATTAATAATACATAATCACATTTTCTCTCTCTCTCTTTCTCACCCTCTCTCTCTCTCTCTCTTTGTAATAATATTAGATAACTTAATTTTAACGCATTCTGTGGATGAAAATTAATCACAGTTAAACAATATTAGTTAACTAATTTTATTACATTTTAGTAAAAATGTACCTTAAGAGAAAATTACTTTCATCCATATTTTATTCAGAACCAAAGTAATAATATTTTTTCATACTTTGAATTTTGAATTTTAATAATTGTTATTTATTTTTTGACATATTTATATTTAACTATTACATTAACTGTTTTTGAAAGTATTTGACGTTGAAAGTATGTTTCATGATGAAGAAAACCTTCCTAAAGGGATATGACTGCAGCTCTGAAAATAGTTAAAAATCGGAAACATTATATCATATCTTTCAAGAAATAATGTAAAATATTTTATCTATTGAAATCAAAAAATTAACTATTCAAAATAATATTTCTTCGTTAAATATGAATATTCAAGCCAACTATAAGGTAAACAAGAAAGTGCTTGCCAATTTCGAGTTATCATTAAACTAAATGAGAGTAAGCATGCAAATTAGTATACGATATGATTGAGACACCGGTTAGTCTAGAGTAGCAATGTCAATCGTAATAAAAGCAGGTCTACTTCGCACATTCATCAATCATAACCGTGCAATAGTAAAGAAAAATAAACGTGTCGAAGGAGCTCTTTCGATGTTATTTGCTTTACATTTTTAAAGCGTGTCTGTGATTTGCTGCATGAAGTCGCTAAATTTGTGAAATATTTGGATTTATTGCTGTGAATGAACGTAAGGCAGGACATCGATTTAACAACTTAAAGTTAGAAGATTTATCCCTCTATTGCTATCTAGTGAACTAGTCATCATGTGTTTCATTATGATCTAGTACCAATAGGCCAAACAGTCGCTGCGGACCTAAACTCACAGCATTTGGAACGTGAGCAACAAGCATCGCAACAGAAGTAGTCAGTACTGAAGTCACGAATCACAGTGGGGTACAGTTCTTGGCCAATGACGCGAGAACATATCGGCCAAGAATCGTCGAGGCAGGTGGCCAAGTATACCATGCAGCATTTTGCTTCGGATACTGTGTGCCATCCTCGTCATTCACCTGACCTTGCACCATCAAATTACTACCTGTTCCATTCCCTTAACAAGCATATTCTTTGAAAATCCTTCACCAATGAAGCAAACTCGAGCCAAGTACTCACGGAATTTTTGAAACCCAAACCCCTTAAGTTTTAAAGTAAGAGGATTGCACAATTGGAGACAAGTTGGTAGAAAGTCCTGGATGCCAATGGGAAATAATATGCTAATTTCGTGGAATAATAATATGCTACACTTTCTGTACGTCATGTTCTTTTGGGTCATTAAAAATGGCAAGAAATTTTCTGTTTACCTTGTTATAAATAAAAAATGCCTTTAAATAGAAATGAAAAAATTACCGTTTAAAACACTTAAATGTTTACCGATGCATACTAAACTTGTTAAGGTATGTCAATCACTTAATTATTCTCTTAATGTGACGTATAAAAGTTTTAATTACTCTGATTTTTAATTTGTGGCTGTAAATAAAAATAAATTTTTGTAAATAATTTCTTTCTGAAATAATACATTTTAGCTATCAAATATACTTAATAATTTTTAATTAAAATAGGTTATAATTTTTCAGTTTATTAATTTCAAATTTGAAAGAAAATAGTTTCCTTAGTCAATTTAATAAAGAGAAGAATATTCATGTAAAATTTAAGAAACAATAAAATATTATTTGTCATAAAGTGCATTTATATTTGTAATAGTGTTTCATATAATATATTTACTTATTCTTAAAAAAGATACTAATACATGAAAACATACGCAGTTATTTTAATTAAATAATAATAAACATAACTCTAGTAATTATATAATTGTTATGCGGCTTAGCACCAAATGGGATTATTCTTAAATGGAGAATTACACAAAATTAAAGATTAAATTGAAAACAAGACAAAACGAATAATCTTTTTTCTAATTTAAAATTTGTATGAAAATTATATTTCTATTTCTTATGAATAAAACATTTCTACAAAATTTTTCATGAAATAATAAAAATTTTGCTTTTACACTGGATTGCTTGAAGCTAAAAAAATTTCTTGACATTCCCTAAGGCAGAATTCTTGAATACTGTAGCTTGGAAAAAACGAATAAGTTCAAAAATATGAATTTTAAATACGAAACATATGAAAAGTGTATTTATTTTATTTTACAAAATACAAAATATTTTTAACGATGAAATTATGTAGATTTCGCATATTCATATAGAATTTTTATTAAATTCCTTATCAAAGCATTATTTCACCATATGACAAAAAGTGACAAAAGTAAATGATTCAAATTTAATTGAAATAAGTTTTAATTATTTAAATGATAATTTCAGAGGTGAAATACTAAAATACGATTTAATGTTTATAAAATATTAAACAAAATATATACAATCATGGAACAAACTCTCTTAAAATTAAATTATTTAAAAAACATACATACACACAAATTTTATATATATATATAATATATATATATATAATATATATAATATATATATATATATATATATATATATATATATATATATATATATATATATATATATATATATATATATATATATATATATATATATAATCAGATAATCTTTCTGAAAAGAACTGAAAAAGCTCTTTATCACATAATATAGTGTATAAGCACATAAAAAAAGCTGGAATTCTCATTGGAAAATATGTATACAAGTAGTGTGTTGTGGAATGTACAATGTTATGCCGTTCTTTGCACTTAAACTGCTGATGTCTAATTCAAAGATTTAGGGGCAGGATTCAAGATAACAGGGTAAAATGCATTAGGCCAATAAAAAGTGACATAATCAATGCAAAGGACCTTCCATATCCTGTCCTTCCAGCAATGAAAATAATCTTTAAACCACTTCAGAAACTACCCAAATCTTTGCTTTCGAAGGAAGCATTTTGGAATGAAGACTTGTACAAGAATTCACCATGCTTGGCAAGCCCTGTGTTGAAAAATAGGAAGAACCTTAATTGATAGGAAAACCAAACATGGTAACATTAATCTTCTGTCCTGATTTTATTTTTTTTTTTTTTTTTTTTTTTTTTTTTTGCCAACTTTACTCATTGACTATCAATCCGATGTCAACACTATCTAATTAATTAATATCCCATTGTCAAAATTTTTATGCTAAGCATATCATTCTGCAACTTATATCAATAGAAAACTTACTGAAACACATAAGAATAAAAGAAGTATATGAACCAGTATTGTTCTTCCTTAAGTATTCACGAAGCTATTTTATTATCAATGAATTTCAAAATTCTTTTCTTACCATGGTCTATTTCTAATTCATTATAAAGCATTTGGAAAACGTAAAATATATTTCACCTTTTTCGCCTTTAAGAAGACTAACAATTGTTATCGTAAATTGCCTCCATCGCAGCAAAAAGGCCATAACTTCCTATTTATTCAACATCTCCATTTTTATAAGCCATAATTTCACCACTCTCCTAATAAGTCATAACTCAGACTTTAGCTTACTTTATTTCATATAAACTTGCAAAATATCTATGAATTAAGTATTCTCGTCGATATGAATACAGATACATTCTACCAATTTACTGACACCTAACTCTTATATTCATAAGCTGAAGACATAATAACACTGCGATTGATTTTGGCTTCAATATAATGTGAATTTAAGCACTAATTTACATGTAAATCAATGCAATATTCCTTATTTGATAATGACAAGTAAACAATTCAATTATATGTAAGCTTTTTAACTACCAAGCATTTACTAACCAACAGAAAAACTCTAAAATTTGCGTTTTTCATCACATTTCTTAAATTTAACAATTTTTATTATTATGATATTATGTTCCATCTCACATCAATAATCTGAAATTCTGATATTATTGTTTTAAAAACCTGCAATAGTAATCTATTGCATGCTTTTTCAAGATTCCAGTGTGTTCGAAAAATTAGAAATGCGGAACATGCAAGCTAAATTTCATTAATTAGCCAACTAAGTAGGAACAAAATATGCTTTTTAATCTTCGAAACAATTCAACCGCCCACTTATTTCATTCATTAAATCTAGATCACTAAATTTCATGTCAATAAATATGCCAACCTGTGGAATTTTAACCACAATCAAGTATTAAATAAATGTTTATTCTAACAAATATTTTTTCACCTGTCTTGTGTTCTGTTTTAACTGTTTAAAATCCATTAGAAGGAGTTAAAAATAGAATCATATTTTTATTTTTAAAAAAGAAAAATGCAATAGCATTAAGTTTTTAGTTTAAATATCTTAAAGGAGTAAAAATTAATATTTATTTTCTTATATTCTAAATCAATTCCATCTGAAATAATGTGCAAAAGTTAATTAACATTTATCGACAAATTTTACTTCAAAGGGAAAAATAAAACCACATTTCATGTATCTCTTAGATGTTAAAATGTTTGACATTTTTGACGTATTTCAACAATATTTAATCCACTTATTGAAATTTTCTGCTTGTGAATTTAATCCTTTCCTTTAAATATATTTATTTTTCATGTTGCTTGTTATATCAAAAACAATTCTTACAACTATTATTAAGACACAATAGTATTTAAAGTATGTCTTCTTTCACTTCAATAATTTGACACAAAGAATTTATGTCATCATAACAGCAACTCCAATAGGTTTCCTGCATATTTATTTACTTAATGTACTGCACTTTTATATTTCTATTTTCGTATATAAATCCAATATTTATCGTAATCTCTACCAGTACTTTCTAGAAATGATTTCTGAATTTTTTTTTTATTTTAATACTTTCAAATTTAAATACTTTAATTTTGAAAGTATTAAAATAAAGTTGAGATGTTGAGATGCTTGAGATGTATTATGTAGAGTAACATAGATCTACAGGAATGAATTTTAATAAAATTATAGTTTCTTTTTCAAATTAATTGCAAACTTATTTCTCAAATGAACTTCACATAAATTAAAACCCAAAATGTATGTATTTACATAAATTAAATATAAAAATATTAAATTCATAACTGGTACATAAAATATGAAAATATTCCTCTTACAATAACAATAATACAATAGCAATATTAATTTTAAGGATGATATTATTTGCATTTATCTTATAATATTACAACAATGATATCTTTTAACGTAAACAAACAGTATGAACTTTCATACAAATTATGAAACAAAAATTTCAGTGAACATTTGACAAAAAATTACAAGGCTAGAAAATACATTAAATTTTCATAATTTGTTTTTATCTAACTTTCAATTAATTAAATTCATAAATATTTTTAAAACCTAATTGCAATTTTTATACTTTTCAAAATTACTCTAAATCCGAATATATGTTTGCATATTAAAAAGTAACACAAAATTTCATTTTACTCACAAATTCACTTTATATTTCTAAAATTATTATAAATACACAAAAACTGAAAGTAATTTGTCTTATAATCCTTAAAAATAAAGAAAATTATAGTTAAAACTAGAAATATTTTAATTAATTATTAAACGTTGATTACTTGATTTGTGTAATTTTTCAAATTTAATTAAATCATTCATTTCGGAGGCATAAAAAGCACATAAACATGCGAAAATTAATAACGTTGCAATTTGATCACAAAAATAGTTTTGAGAACTTAATGCAAAATATCTATTTTTACAGTTTTTAATGCGTAATTGTATTTACGAATTTAGTATTATATTTATACTGCTTGCATAATTAACAGTGGAATGTGTGCTGATGTCTTATTACTTATTTTGCAATTACAAAATTTTAATGATTCATGTTATACTATTTTTATGAAAATGGACTTTTCTAATAAATTGAATATTTTATTAAAATGTTTGAGGCAAGATATTTCTGATATTTAAAATATTTTAAATGCACTTTATTTTCTTGTTAGAAATGTGCAATTAGTGTTCAATTTAGAATATTAATACAAATTTTAAACAATGTTCTAATGAAACTTCTTCATAAAAGATATAAGCATCAAATTTTTAAAAATCATATTTTGATGAATTTATCATAATTTTTTCAACACCTAAATTTACAATATCAACAATAACTACAAAAATACACTGCATGATTTTTCTTTCAAATGACTAACATTTTAATAGAATGCAATTTTGTTTATCAAATTTAATCCTTTTAAGAATATATATATATATATATATATATATATATATATATATATATATATATATATATATATATATATATATATATATATATATATATATATATATATATATATATATATATATATATATATATATATATATATATATATATATATATATATATATATATATATATATGTATATATATATATATAATTATTTTTTATAAATAACGAAAGCATAATATTATAACTCTGAAACAATAGAAAGCAAAAGCTAACAAATTGCATTAGGTTTCAAACATTTCGGATACAATAACAATAAAGCCCTGCAGCTTAACATCGCAACACGTAATGATGAATGAAGTAAAGTGAAGAATCTCCTGCAGTGGTGAGTGATCATGGAGGGTGACTTAATTCTCTTGTTTTGGATTGCTGCTAATCCTTGAGTTGATAGGGTGTATAACTTTAATCAGTGATGTCCAAGTTATTTCCGCTGTTATGGTGTGGACGTGGAAAAGAGTTGCGAGCTCAAATTTGACCTCGTCTCCTGACCATTGTTTAAAATTATGAGGCGCTAGTTGGTTGCTAGTATAAAAATCTCACTAACATTAAAGTAAAAATCTGGGTCTCATCTGCACAGCTAAGTTCAAGTTTGTGTATACAATTGAAATACCTAGAGTATGCACAAAAACCTTTATTGAAATTTGGTTTAAAATAAAATACTGTTTAATAGTCAGAAATATTTTACCTGAAAATTTAATAGGATATGAATTAAATTTTAAATTCCTAAACAAATATCAGAAGATAATTAAATTTAATGAAATGTCAAATTAAAATATGAAGGTGAATTCTTAAATTCAACAGGTTTGCAAAAATGTAAACTTACTGCATTTATTTATTATTCTTCAAAATTTGAAAAAAATGGACTCAAGTTTTACTTGTGAAATGCTATTATGATAAGATTTTCCATTTCATTTACAAAATGAGAAAAATAGAAAATAAATATACACAGTTGAGTGATTTGTAATTGGTCTTTTTAGAAATTCTGTTGAATATCTTAGAAATTAATAAAAACACACCTAATTAAAATCTAGTTAAGATACAATTATGAGCAATATTTTAAGTTACAACATCAGTTTTTAAGCATTTTGGTGCTCATTTGCACTGATTTTAACGAAAGTAACTTGTAAAGTTTGCATAGAACTTTAGCTTAAAGTTGGAAACAGAAATATTCTGCTTCAAGGATTAATGTGTTAAAAATCGCAGCACAAATATAGTCTATTAATGTGTTAAAATTCGCAGCACAAATATAGTCTATTAATGTGTTAAATATCGCAGCAGTAATCTTCGCAACACAAATAAGTTTCTATAAAATCACACCATGATGAATAATAACTAGTTCTCTAGTTCTCAAATACAAATATTAAATCAGAAATTTCAAGCAATATAACCGCAGAAAATTCAATAATTTTGCATCGATCAACAATATTATAGGTTATTTGAAAACACTGTGCAACATATAATTTGTATATATATATATATATATATATATATATTTATATATATATATATATATATATATATATATATATATATATATATATATATATATATATATATATATATATATATATATATATATATATATATATATATATATATATATATATATATATATATATATATATATATATATATATATATATATATATATATATATATATTTATATATATATATATATAAATATATATATATATATATATATATATATATATATAGTATATGTAAATGTAAAATAATGGAATATATTAGGTATTATGCCATTTTTGTATCAATGCCTACCCAAAATTATTTATACGTGGATTTGTTCATTTAAGAAAAATCATTTTACAAAGAATATTTATTGATCAGGTTGTACATTTTAGGTATCGCAAATAAAGTTTAAAATAATAATTAGTTATATGAGATCCTTTTTTTAATTTCATTATTTTATAATCAAAGTAGGGAAAAAATTTTCAATATAAATAAATATTCAGATCTCATAAAAAAAAAGTTATGTTCATGATACTGAAAACATATCAAAAATAAATTTACTATATACGAATATTTTAATCAGGTAACTGATTTAAAGCATTTCAAAATATAAAATATTTTAAAGTCATAATTTTCCATTAATTAAATGTGTTACTTATAGCACGTTTATAAGCAATGCTATAAAAACTTTAGACTTCAATTAAGGAACACTTTCTTATAAATTAGTCTATCTATTCGTTTTAACAATTCATCAGGAAATTATTTTGAATACATAAAATTTACTGTAGAATACTATGCAGTCTTGCAATTCTGAATTTATTTTAAAAGTTTACGAAAATAACTAGTTGAAAAGGTCAATCATTTTTCAATCGCATTTTATTAAAAAAAAAAAAAAGATAGAACAAGCAAATTCAAAAATTTAAATCTAGTAAAACATAGTTATTGATTTTTTTCCATTGTTTTAGCTTCACTATTTTTAAAGAGACCTTTTCAATACAATTCAAATCATTTGTTACATATTTTCATTTTTTTCCCCAAAATAAGTCATATTTATTCAGCATTGTACTATTGCTCATTTAAATTGGAAACATTCCCTGCAAAACATTATTCGATGTACATTTAAAGAAAGTGGGAAATCGAAAGCGCTTTTACTCAATTATTTGATTACAATCATTTTTTGAATATTTATTGTCTTATTCTTAAAATTCTGCATATGGTAAAAACTTTATGGATCAGAGAATACAATATATTTTTCTTTATAGGGTACATATATTTCTATCATTTTAGCAGAACAAGTATTTATAAGGGGGCTATTTTATATCAAAGATTTTTGTCCTCATATAATTGTAATTGCTAAGAAAATTAGTGAAATTTTTCTATCTTTTTAATCGTAATTTTTTGCAACATTTTCTTTCGTACAATCCATGCATAACAACTAATTTTTAAAGAGAAATAGACATCAAGTAAATATTAATTTTTTTGTTTTCCCTAAAATGATTATTTCTTTACATAAATTACTTTTATGATGAAAAAAATTATATTTTATATTTTACTTAATGCTACATGAGTCAAATATAAATATTTGCTTCATGATACATAAATATTTTAGCTACTCTATCAAATTTTTTCTATAAGTTTCTATATAATCTATAATTGAATTGTGAGGTAACTTATTGCTCATAGAAATTGAAATCCCCAACTTTCCAATATAATTGAATTTATAAATCTACAGTAAAAATGATACTTTACATATATTTGTTTGCATTTCAAATTTGTTAAAATTTAAATATTGTAAATATTTGATACGTAATTGGATTATATTGCATTTGTAAACAACATATTCATATTATATTTTTAGTTTAATTTTTAATAAGCAAAATTTATTTAATATTTTCATAAACAAATAATTAAATTTTACAGTAAAAATCAAATAATATATACATTTTTTACTTAATTTTATCTGTACTATCTTCTTTCACTATGTAATCAATTTTAATATTTAATTTCGCATTCAATAGAGGTCGAAATATTCAAAATTTAAAAAGTATATTTATTTTACTTAGGTAATATGACAATGATCTATATATATATATATATATATATATATATATATATATATATATATATATATATATATATATATATATATATATATATATATATATATATATATATATATATACAATATTTTATAGTTCCATGTGACAAATATAAAAATATTTTAGGTATTTTAGAAAGAAAAATATAAGTCATGGTGATGTTTGTAGAGTAACCAAAAACAACACAAAACGCTATATCCAAAACATTATAAAACATTAAAAGTATCTCTTTCAATGCAAGTATATGCGATATTTTTTTAGTTTTCTATGGATTTCTAACATTAATATTTTTTGAAGTGAAAATTAATAATTTGCACTCTGTTCATAGGTTTTCCGCTTGCATTTGAGTTTTATTCAGTATGTTCAAAAATTGAAAAATAACTTTCAGAGGAATTATAAAAAAAAAAATAAGTTTATATATAAGAAATTATATTACACTAATTCCTTTAAAATATTAAGAATAGAAAACAACATATGTATTTAATATGTATTTGAGTATATATATATATATATATATATATATATATATATATATATATATATATATATATATATGTATATATATATACACTACTGGCCATTAAAATTGCTACACCAAGAAGGCGACAAGCTAAAGACGTGAAATTTATACGAAAGGAAGAAGGTGCTGTGATATGCAAATGATTAGCTTTTCAGCGCATTCAGACAAAGCAGGCTCCGGTAGCGACAGCTAAATTGTGTTTAAATGAGGAAATTGTTCAGCCGGTCCCTCATACACAAAGTGCATTTGAACGCTGTTGTCTGGTGAAGAGTTGTTGTGATGCCTCGCGTAAGAAGGAGAAATGCATACCAGCACGTTTCTGACTTTGATAAAAGTCGAATTGCAGATTACCGGGATTGCGATTTATCTTATCGCAGAATTGCTGCTCGCGTCGGTTGAGATCCAATGACTGTTAGCAGAATATGGAATAGAGGGGTTCAGGACGGTAATACGGAACGCCATGCGGGATCTCAACGGCCACCTATCACTAGCAGCCGAAAAGACAGGCATATTATCTGCATGGCCGTAATGTATCGTGCAACCACGTCACGAGCCGTGAGTCAAGAAACGGGGTCGTTTGGAAGACAACAAGTGTCTGCACGAAGAGTTCGACGACGTTTGCAGTAGCATGGACTCTCAGCTTGGAGACCATGGCTGCGGCTTCCCTTGACGCTGCGTCATAGACAAAAGCGCCTTCAATGGTGTGATCAACGACGAACCTGGACGCCCGAATGGCGAGACGTCATCTTTTCAGATGAATCCAGGTTCTGTGTACAGCTTCATTATGGTCGCATCCGTGTTTGGCGGCATCGTGGGGAACGCACACTGGCAGCATGCATTCGTCATCGTCATATTGGCCCATCAACTGGCGTGATAGTATAGGGTGCCATTGGATACACGTCTCGATCACCTCTTGTTCGCATTGACGGTGCTTTGAACAGTGTACGTTACATTTCTGGTTTTTTACGACCCGTGGCTCTACCCTTTATTCGATCCCTGCGAAACCCTACGTTTCAGCAGGATAATGCCCGACCGCATGTTACCGGTATTGTACGGACCTTCCTTGATACGGAACATGTTCGGCTGTTGCCCTGGCTAGCACGTTCTCCAGATCTTTCACCTATAGAAAACGTCTGATCAATGGTTGCCGAGCGACTGCTTCGTCACCAAACTCCAGTCACTACGGTTGATGAACTGTGACATCGTGTTGAAGCTGCATGGGCATCTGTACCTGTACATGCATTGCAATCTCTGACTCAATGCCCAGGCGTATAACTGCTGTTATTACTGCCAGAGGTGGTTGTTCTGGGTACTGATTTCTCAGGATTTATCCAGCCAAATTTTTTGAAAATATAATCACTTGTTATTTTTATTATAAAATATTTGTCCAATAAATATCATTTTGTTATTTGCATTTCTTCCTTTTGTAGCAATTTTAATGGCCAGTAGTGTATATTCTAAATCTTTAAAATAGTGGTACTCTTTTATACAACATTCATTTTGAAATAGGAAATTACAGAAGACAATTGAATTTGTCTTTTGTATTCAAAACTTTAGAAATTACAGATTCTCAACCGATTATACATTAGAGAACAAGTCATGTATAAAGAATAGAATAGTGCGAAACATTATAAATAAGCTGTGAGTGAGATGTCTGTAATCATAATTGGACAACTTTCTTATAATAAAAATATTATTTTTAAATTAAATGCACTTAAGGATTCTCTTAAGTTTAACATCTTAATTATTGAATTTTAAATGTTTATATTTAAAGAATTCATTAATTTTATATAAGCCAGAGGAAAATCTATAAACTAAAAATAGAAACCTGAAACTTTATAAATTACCAAGATGTTCTACAAAATTAAATACCTATTTAAATTAAATATATTTATCGGATTATCAAATTATTTTAAGAATGCTTATATGCAAAAACATACTTATATATTTGTGCTTTTATATATTGTATTGTGTATTGTATATATGTTTATGTATGTCTTTATTATGTATATTTATTCCAGGTCTTAAATTAAATGTACCTTTTATTTCTATATATATAATTAGAATTCAAATTAGGATAAATTTAGACACCATTATTGTATACTTCAATAACCACCATTTTTTTCATCTTTCTAAATTGAATAAAATATTAAATCTCATTAATATTTTTTGCCAAGAGTCAAATAGACACTAGCCATGCATTGAATTTATTTTTTTATTCGTATTATGAACTTTAAATGTGTATTTAAATAATTTAATTCTACTTTTATAATATTTCTGCAACAAATTTTGCTTGAAAGAAATTAAAACAAATTGTAACAGTTTATTTATACATACATTGAAAAACTAACACACCTCTAAAATAAAAAAATGTAGAAATATTACAAATTTAATGGGAAGTAAAGAATGATAATAGAAAAATTATTGTCATGAAAAATTTTATCAAAAATATACTACTTAACAAAAGATTTATAAAATGATAATCAAACAATATTTGCAATATAATGATCATTCAAAAAAAATCAAATGTGAATGAATTCTACACATAATTTCTATAGCAAACTTTTACTAAAAACATTTAATTATTAATGGGGTGAAATTTAATAAAAGTTACATTAATTTCAAATGATTTACATTTATTTCAATTTATTATTTTTTTCTCTATCAATGTTTTATTTTGTTTTAAAGGCCAGAACATTGTTGAAACAACAATTTGCCATATACAAACTAACAGTTTACGAAACTGATTCATCAAAGAATCATGATTGCTGAAAACCGAAAACATTCCTATTCAAGATGTATATTTTATATGCATTGAAATTTAATTTCAGTAAATAACTTCAGAAATAATGATTGTAGATTGCAATTTCAGAATGGGCCAAATAAATTAACTAAGATCAACTTCACAGATTTAAATTTCAAGCAATACATGAAATTTGTGGTGATTTTTTCTGTTTGTGGTATAATCTATTTTGTGATTTATTATCAATAATTAATAAGGTACTAACTATCAATAAGATGAAAGTACAGATGAAATTTTCATACTGTAGTTAATAACTAAAAGGACTGAATAAGAATTTTAATTAATAATCAAAAGGTAATAGGTACAAATATAATTTTAAAAAAGTTGTTTATATCACATTAATTCCAGTTAATATTATAATGCAGTTTAAATGCATGAATGTAAAAAAATTGATTATCTGTGATGACCATCAACATTGTTAATTTCCATTTCTAATGAAATATTTTCCTTTATTTGCGCATTAACATCATTATCACACTTTTGGTGATGCAATTCAACATTCAGATACCTGATATATTCAGTCAAATATTAAAGGCTTCTCAAAAAATAAAAGAATATGGGTACTAATAACTCACACATATTACTAATAATTGCTAAAACGGTTTGAAATAAAGATGCATTGTTGTGAAGATAGTAGTAATCAATTTAAAAATATTTCTTTCTTATCAGTTTCCAACAAAATTTATTGAAATTAATTATTTAAAATCAATTAATTGTCCTAAACTCTTGATAGTTGCATTTCTAGGAATTAGAAAAAAATGTGATCTAATAAGGGTTTAAAGGGGTTTCTTTATTGAAGTACATCAGAAATATTTCACCGAAAAAAGGTCTCAGTAAAAGAAATCAATTGAAATAAATTACAATCTACTTAATCAATTTAAATTAATTAAAAAAAAGTTTTAATTCAAAACGGGAATCATTTACCATGAAGGCAATTGTACTAATTAACTGGAAAATAATGTTTTTTATGAAGGAATCTGCAAATATACGATGAAAGTATTAAAAAATAAATAACGTACTTTCTTCTTTTTAACATAATTATTTCTTGAACTTCATTAAAATAGACTTTTCAGACATTTCAAGAAATTACTTTCACTTATTAACTGATGCTTTATAAAACTTTCATTCATTAAGAATATTGAAATAACTATAAAAACTATTATAATGGTATTAATAAACAGTAAGTTTTCAAGAAAACCTTCTAAAAAATTTACCTTCTGGGAAATTATGCTTAATATACTTACAATAGTTATAAATTTAAATTGTTTATTTAATTAAGTATACAGGATACTTTTTGTAAGTAATTAGAAGTAGATATTATGAAATTACTATTTCTATTTAACTGAAGTTGTGAAGAAATTTGAGAAACTTTTATTTGTTATAAACTATGCAATTATAAATAATTGTATTTCAAAAAATACTAAAAATACTAAATGTCCTTAAGGCACCATCTTCAATTTTTATTTCTTGAATTCAATCTCTAAATTATTCTCCTCTGTTTATAATGTATTTTGATAAAGTATACTCAGACAAAAAAAAAACTAAATTATATTAATTTGGCTTAAAATGCATTCAATTATTTACAAGAAAAACATATGTTAATGTTTTAAACAAATAATTTAGCTCTCTCTCATGATGATGTAAATGAAGGTATATTCATTTAAATATTTTTTAATTAAACAGACACAATTATTTTATTTTCAATATTTACTCTATTGAAACATGATTATAAGAGAAACGAAACTTTTTCAGTTTTATCTTTTAAATATATCTCTTTTTACATCACTCTTATATTATACAAATATGGCAAGAAAAAATTAATTTAGAATAATTTACATCAACAAGAAAACAAAAGATGAATTACTTTGTTTATTATTATATTTTATTGAATTATCTCTTTTTTACTTATATTTTTTCTATTTATCATCTGAGATGAAAAAATTGGGTCATTTTTAGCTTCTTTTTTATATCTATAATCTTTATATCTTTGCCAAATATTTTCTTTTCATATTCTCTCTGACAATGCTTTTAACATAGAAATTTTATTATGTTTTATTGCATAATTTTTGGCACAAAAATTATAACGTAATGTGTTTAAATTAGATGTAGAAACATGTCTCATATTTTATTGAATAAAACAAATTATATTTCAGTGTAAGACAAAAAGTATCAAGATGCTAGCTTTATTCATATTATATTTCCTAATATTTTTATATAGACACATTTCAATAAAAAAGTGCAAAAGTTAGACATAATTTTTTTTATTCATGTTCTAAATTTGTGCAATTGCTGAAACCACAAAAAATTATGGTAAACAATTCTGAACTTCCAATTTAATAAAATTAAATTCTACTTAATTTATACAAAAGTATACATACTGAAATAAATAATTAATATTAAATGATTAATTGCTAGAAAATGTTTAAAAAAATTTAATATATCCTTGTAAAATTATATTAAGATATCTTTTGTAATATATTGATTAATACGTATTATTTCAGTGTGAAAATGCAAATAATGCTGATTTATTATTTATACAGACTTTTCATAGAGACTTATTTTTCCCAATTTTAATTAAAATCCTGATTTGGAGAGAGATTTTACAATTTACTAATAAAATAACATGAAAATTCTCTTTAAAATACATAGCTGTTGAAACAGTTTTAGAAAAGTCAGTTAGCAAATAGTTTATTTCTAATCTTTTGATATTGATTTAAATTAATTTTCAAATCCACAGATGGATGTACAATAACTAAACATGTTTTTAGAATAATATTTTGTTAAATAAATGTCAAAATTCATTAATTATTAAGTATATAAAAAAGCAATTTTTTAAAAACAATTTCATACGTATCCGTAATTTATAAATAAAATATTTTCCGCATTTGAAAATTAAGAAACTGAATGATTAAAAACATAAAACATTTGTGCTTAGCTAATACAAATACATTTCAATAAAAGATCTTTACTGCCTATTGGTTTCCAAAAACATTTAATTTGGTTTCATGCAACTTTATATGATAACAAAAATGAAACTATTTCTTAATTCAATATTGATTATAATGTATGTATTCAAAATCCTTATTCTGTGTGTAAATAATATAAGGAGGATGATTTTATAATTAAGAATTGTAAGCACTTTTTCAAGATGAAATTAAACATATACCAGGGAATATGAAATATTTTGACTATAGATTTTGTAATTAACTTTAATTGTAACTAATACTGATTTGATCCGATTGTAAAATTACGAATGTCGCTATGCATACTGTTTCAAAAATCAATTAATCAGAAACAACTGGAGATACAGAAAACAATACTTGCAGTTTCCTCATCTTGATTTCTTCTCACACTCTCACAGAGTATTTTTTTAAATTTTTCCATATTTTATCGTTTTTATATATGTAATCATTCCTTTAAATTCTATAGTGTGCATGCGTTAATTTGCCACATTAAATACTTGATCCAAAAAGTGCATCCGATTTGCATTGTTTTACAAGGTACTTATTTGAAACCTTGTGATACATTAAAATTTAAAAGCTATAATTTTGCTATGAAAAACAATGTAAATTGACTTCACATAGCCCCGGGAAGTGTTGCTCTCTAGATTTTCCATGATGTTCCTTCATCTGTAATCCCTCTATATACCAATTTGCAATCAGAGGCATTTAGAATCATGTCATCCAAATTACCCTATACTTGCTAACTTAACTATTTGTACTCTATACTTGCTACCAAATACTGATGTAGAAGATAGATAGCGTGACAACTTGTAGAAGAACTATCTGCTCCTTTTCTTCATTATTGGAGATTTTAATGGTCATTGTCCATCGTGGAGCAGTAAACATCAAATTAAAATCCTCTAAGCCATCACATTGTGTAACTCATTCATACTCACAATCTGTGTCCTCTTAATAATGGAGTAGAAACCTAATTCCATCGACAATGTGAAACTTTCCACTAATTGTACCTTGCGCTGTGATCATCATGCCTTGCTCTTTTTATTTTAATTTAAGAGTTAAAATTAACTTACGTGGCAGTGACCATTTCCCACTTTTTCTAAAGCATGTGAATCCCGATTGTAACAATATACAACATGACTAAAATATCGTCTCACTACTAGCAAGGATTTCTGAATCTCTGGTCAAGGTAAATTTAACTGATGAAGAAGTTAAAGTTGTATTGCAGTCCTAGTAATTGCAACAAACATAGCAATCCCGAAGAGTTGCATAAGTCGTCACCGATTGTATAAATTTTGATGGAAGTAAGACAGTCAATTAGCGTAAAAAAACCAAGAGAAATTATGGGACATTTCTCGGAGATGCAATATTACTAAGGACCAGGCTTATACGAAACCAGGTTTCATACTCAAAGGAAATCTTGGAAGACATACATTTTATCTATAACATCCTCAAAATCAAACAAGAAGTTTTGGCAACCAATTAAAGCAACTAGTGGTGTTCATGAAGAATTTTCTATTCCCAACATGTATATTGATGATTTACAAATGCCATGTCAAAGATTGAATATGCATCTTATAGAATGTTGGAAAAGTTAACGACCTCGTTGATTGGTGTGATAGAAATAGACATACTTTATCTCCAAGTAAGAGTAAATGCTATGGATATTTGCAGGAAAACTTGCTCTTACTTATATCCAGATATTAAAATTGCCAATATGTCAATTCCTTCGGTTAATCCGGTACAATTTCTTGGAATATTGTTCAACAAGAAATTAACGCTCTTTACACATATTTTTCATCTGCAAAAAATTGAGAGGGATCACATAGGACTCTAGAGCTTCTGTGTAACACTTCCTGGGGAGCAGATCACACGTCATTACTGAGAGTTTATCATACTCTCACGAATAGATAATCTTTTAATTGTATATAAATCTGCTGGACCGTCTATCTTACTTAGACTAGACACAGTCTATCATTCTGCCCCAGTTTACCGGTGCACTTCGTGCTTCATTGTGCAAAGTTTATATGTCACTTGTCATCAATTGCCACTTAAATTAAGACGTCAATATTTGCCTATATTTTAAAGCCATGTCAATGCCACATCATCCTTTGAGTTCTAAGCAGACTTCTGATGCTTTAATGAAAATTCCGTGCTCAACTTTTTAACATTTCTCCCTTTTTCTTGCTCGAATCAAATTATTTTTAGATCTCTCTGAGCTGCATGATATACGGGTTCATAGCAGTGACTATTGTAAAAATATTTTTGAAATATCCTTAATACAAACTATATTAACAGTTTTCTTAGCCTTAAAATGACAAATACAGACACATTTGCTTTCCAGCATTTTTTTTTTCGCTAATCGCCATCAGTACATCAGTATTTTTTGTACATTCCTGTTTTACCGATTGTTCCAAAAAAGTTGATTATGTTAAATGTGGAGTATATTTTAAAAACAACTTACACTTATGGCCTTAAAAAAGTGTCATCAATACATACAGCAATTTATCATGACTAAAACTTTATGGGACTACGAACATCGTAATTGTTGCATTGATACTGATAACATGAAGGTCTGGAAAGCATTAAAAAACACTGAAATACTTTACAATCAAGTATTACCTCATATATATAACATTTTCGAAACTTTACAAAACCGATATTATGAAATAATCTTTTTGTTGAATACCTATTCTTTTATGTATAGATGGAAATGATAAAGCAGATGAAGTAGTAAAAAATACATGCCAGTACATTCAACAAGCTGTGCATTTTGTACGATTTGAAAACTTCTTGCAAAAAAGTATTTAAGCTCAATGTCGGAAACTATGGAATTTACAAATGTCGTAGTGTAAAACGACATAACCAAACCCTGAGAAAACAGAGGCTTAGACTTTTTTTGGCATTTTTAATTTAAAAGTTTTTTTTTCTTTTCCTTTTAAAATATGCTGTTAGAAAATAAAAGAAAGAATGTAATAGAAGTTTGCACAGTGAAGCAAGTCTAATATACAAGAATAAATTTTTTCCATTTGGAATGGATGGGTGGTCTTGAGAAAATTTTAAGAACGTTGGTGTTCTATGATATCTTTTATATATAAATCTGACCAGTCGGGATTTAAGGAGAGAGATTTCTAACCTATTCCATTGAAATACAGGAGGTACTATTGAACTTTAGGGAATCAATGGAGGAGCCAAGATGAGAATTATGAAGAACTAAAAATGGCATCTAAAAAATTAGAGGTGGAGAAAAGAAGTCCACGATTGAGAATTGGATCTTCATTGAGCAGAATGAGAGTAGCTGAAAGTTTTAAGTTGTAAGCAAAGTACAACTGCTCTGTGTCCAGTCGAAGCCCTGTCTCGACTTTCCTGAATGAGGCCAAAGATGTCTAACAAATTTTGATGCGAGATAGCAAATAAAAAAGAGAGAGTTCATGAGGAATGAATAAGTCTAGAGAGATGATAAGTACTAACCAAAAGGGGATGTTGAAATATCAGCGGATGGAAATGAAAAGCGAAGATGCCGAGTAGAGGAAGGGAAATGGATGAGAAAAGAGAATCGTCGACACCAGAGATCGGCGAAGCCATTCACGATAGGAGACATTTCAGTACTACTTCTAAAAGGGGTGAGTCTGATCTCGCATTTCAATTCCGATCTGATCAAAGTCAGTTATGATTTATTATTATGTAAATGTCACAAGAAATTTAGGTTAGAATTTCATCAATTATTTAATCAATGAATGATTTAGTTGTAAATGTAAAATTCTTTTGTTATTAAGTTGCTGAAATATAATATTAAGTTACATTATATATTTTTTAATCTTTGTCTCTGTCATTCAATTATTAAAAACGAATCTGGTTTTTTCAAGATTTTTTTAAATTACCGAGTTTAATCACAAAAGCAAATTATGAACAAATCACATTTCATCATTTCAAATATAATTCCGTTGTCTTGACAGTTTTACCGCAAATCTGGAGTAAAACTCATTCGTTTGCGTATTGGGCGTACTCATTTTACTCATGAACACTTGTCTTTAAGTGATCCTACCTATGTACAATAAATCGTACATTGTTCAGCTTTGTCCTGCTTTTAATCACTGCATATATTTTGTATCGTACATATTCAATTGCATATTTTAATTATACCTATTTAACGTTACAATATCTTATTGAAGAAACTTTGAACCGTTAACCCACACTGTCTTTTTAAGCTCTATTAAATTCTTAAATTGTATACAGTTACTTTCACCATCATTTGTTTTATAAGAACCTATATCGAGTAAATACTTTTTGAATGGTATAACATATGTTTGGCGCAGTTTATCCTAGTTAGGACCTTGTATCATTAAACTTTACAAAATAAATCAAACTATTCATTTCAAATATCCATTACAATAAAATGTCAAATTTGAAAAACATAACGAATAGAGATTATTTCATTAAATTTTAAAGTTTTAAATTTATGCATTTTGTCCGTGACTATTTTTTTGTATTTCATATGAAATGCAATTTGTTTAATAAAATTTTTTTTATTAAATGAGTTAAAGAAAATGTAAATTGCTATAGTTGAATTAACAATTTTTAAGACAATTTAAAGATAGAACAGATTAAAAAGATATACATTTATGATTCTTGGTTTGCATTTTTCTTTTAGAGTGGAAAAATACTTTTTTTACACGTTCTTTCTTCAGAAATACAAGGAAGATAGATATTTTCATTATTAGCTCTTGATTTCATTTTCTTTACTTGCATCGTTAATTCCCATGTTCAAACACTTAACCGAAACAAATACCAATACTGATGTATAAATTTCTTATCCCTAATATGTATAAAAAATATGAATATATTGTAGAACAAATATCTTTTGGCAAATTAACAATAATCTAATAAAACTTTAAAGAGATTCAGTCAATTTTTATTTTTTAGATCAAATGCAAAATTTCAGAGTTATGCGTTAGATTTCAAATTTTTTTTACAAATACCAGGTATGATATCCGCATTAAATTTAAATATTTCTTTACAATCAAAAAGTTTCCCTACAATATTTTTATAAAGTTACAAAATCTCGAAATTATAAATAAAGATTGGCTTAACTACTCAAGTGTTAGTTAAAAAGCAAATTTGCAATTAATAATTTCCAATGAGGCTTATTTAGAAGAGCATATTCAAAATAAGAGTAAGGAAATGAGTGTTTAATTCTTTTATTTTTCAATGAACCAAGATAAAAAACGCTAATTCATAACTCTGTATTGAATGACATTATTAAAAGTGTATTTTAGTTATATTATGTATTTATTATTTACTTATAATGAAACAAATAATACATTTACTTTACTTCACAAGGGTAATTTATAAAAATATATACCACTTTTCAATTTACTAGAATTTTAACTTTGTTTATAAAAAGAACACAAATTTAAATATGAAAGGCCTCTTTTGATAGAGCTCGATATATTAATAAAATATCAAAATTTTATTTTTTTATTATTTATTGCCAGTACATTTTGAATGTATAATAAGTAGATTTCAATTATTGTAAAAGAAGTTTAATTTAAAAAGAGGAATGACTTTTAAAATATCAAAATATTATTGTGTTTTTAATTAATCCATTTTCTTGACATATTTGTATTCGTAAAATTTTGTACTATAAAAATTTTAATTTTTTATTTCATTTTTGTTTTTATGATTTTCTAGAGGTTTTTAATGAGAAAAGTCTTAAGAAAATTAAAATAAGGCTTTGTAAGTTATATTTTAACACAAAATGGACAGAAAATAGACAGAAATTGCGAAAGAGAATTTTAATGCATTTATTTCTCAAGAGATTCTTTCATCCATGTGGTTAAAATCTACTACTTTATGAAATCCAATTTCTTTAGTAAAAACCTTCCCATATATATTAATTTTAAGTAATTAAAAAAAATAGGGATATACTTTCGAATAAAAGAAATTCTTAAAAATGTCTGTATAGCATCTTTAAATTCCCATTGGTAAAGAGCTTATAAAAAAGGCTTGAAAAAATTATTTACTTGAACATATTTGCGATGAACTCAACTTAGGTGTTATAAGGCATTTAAATTTCACATTTTAAAAATAAATTAAATCTAAAAAATATACTTTTGAAAAACAAGAAAAGAATCTGGAATACGAATGTAAAAAGCATTATCTAAAGGTAAATTTAAGAAGCATACCATAATAAATTAAATAAGAAGGTACAAAATTTCTAAGAAAGCGATAATAACATCTTATTCACTTCCAATTATTAATGAATTCAAATACTTTTGTAAATGGAATATTTGATAACAAATATGCAAAAGTATATACAATATGCAAAAATATATACAATATGCAAATTTACTTTAATTAATTTGCTATCATATTAATAAATAATAAAAACTTATTCATCAAGTTGAATAATTGCTTTGTAAATTCTTATAGCGATAAAATTATGTTGTTATTTGAAAATTACATCAGGATAATGTTTTTGCGCTTTATAATTGCTATGAAATTTATAAATATTTTTTCACTTTTTGTATTTTCATGAGTAATTAATATAATATTATACATCTAATTTTCATTTTGTGGATGAATCAAATAGCAAGGATTCAAGCTTATAATGATACACTTTTTCAATATAAGAAGAATTAATAACATGTAAATATTCTTACACATAATTCTAAGAGCGAAGATATATATATATATATATATAATATATATATATATATATATATATATATATATATATATATATATATATATATATATATATATATATATATATATATATATATATATATAAATATATAATACAATAAATAATAGATATAGGTAACGATAAAACTCAGAGAGATAAGTAATAATAGTAGTAATTTGTAAATATTTTTATTTAATTAAACGTTTTTGAAAAAAAATGTTAATTGTTTAATATTAAAAATTTATCTAAGAAATAATACAAAATTATTTATAAAGCACTAAATGAATATATTGCTTTACATAATTGCTTTTGCTTAAAATAATATTAAGAAATGAAACTAAAATTTGTATAAATATCGAATATAAAGTTTGCTTGTAACTTTAAAACAATTTTACGGATTTGAATTTTATAATATTACAGAGAATTTTTTAAATTAAATTTTTTATTTCAGACAGCTTGGAAAATCTTTTGAAAAAACTCTGCGAAAGATTGAAGTGACAAAATGAATAAATGGAAAAAAGATATTAAATTGGTGATCATGATGACATCTTTAATTAATTTGAAAAATAATTCAAGATACGTGGATTTTTCGTTTAATCACTTTTACTAAATTATTAAATTAAAACCCGAGGTTTAATACGTCAAGTTCATTTAAAATACTTTTTATATTAAAATATTTTAAGGATCTATAAAATATTTGTTTTCGAACTGTAAAGTAAATAAATGTTTTTAGAAACTTTTCAACAATTTCTTGGTTAAGTTTATAATTAAATATTAGATAAAGTTTAATATCTTTTTTTAGCGCGTAAAAATTTAATTTTATTTTTATAAGAATGCTTTAAAGGGAACTCTATTACATAAGAAAATTGTTAACACTTAAAATATAGATATAAAAATACTTTATAATTCTTCTTCAAAAAGAAAAATATACTTTTCACAGCAACAAATTGAAGTGTATTATTTTTCAGTATTAGCAAAAACATAGTAATTCTATTATTTAAAGTTTTTTTACCGAAAAGTCTTCTGGATTAAATGGTTAAGTAATATAAATGAATGTTGATAGAATATATTTCTCCGTTATGAAAGGAATGATTACGTGAAAGAAATGTTAACAATTATAATTTAATAATTTTCAAACAAATATCTTTCATTACCTACACTTTAAAATAATTTTAAATGAAATCAGTCGTTAAGTAAATTTAGCATAAATGCTGCAGTTATAAATATTTTGCTTTAACGTTTGTCAAATCAGAATACATAATAAATTAATTAAAACACAATTTTTCTGAATTTCACACATAATATGTATTGTTCGTCAACTTTATATTATTACGAGAAACATCACAAATAACCAAATCGTATACAAAAATATTTGATGACAAAAAAACTTTCAATTTAATTATGAATTTTATACATTTTAGTGTGATATTTGATTTTTTAGCGATCCTGATTAAAATATTAAATAAAACCTGTAGATTTAAAGTTAATATTTACCACTTTAGCGTTATACTTTAATTATAACTGTACAACCTACATAATTAAATGACACGATTATTTATTGTTTCAATATAATTTTATTCAATTTAAAAAAAATTTGTGCACGAATTTCCAGTAAAATATAATTCGTATAAAATGAACCCATATACTTTATCTTCAATTTCAGTTTACTATTTTTCTCTTTTCCTTATTGTTTGAAAGTTTGTCATTTATACATAAAAGTTATTTAATTTCAGTTCAGTAATCAAAATAATCAACAGCTTGTTGGCATTGGAATAATTTTGTAGGTGTTTGTTTCCTTACAGTGTTAGTGAACATTACTAACAATCTTCCTCCGTGGTTAAGAAAACAATTAATGTCTATTATTCAGATTATTGAATTTCCAAATATAATGAAAAAGAATAAATAGGCATTACATCACTTATCAGGATAACTTGTAAGATAACTAACTTGTAAGATGGCCACCAACAATTAAATTTCATTTAATTTTATTATTCTACTTAAATCTATATTAGCATAAATAATATTTTAAACATTTTAAAAATATTTTAATGTTAAATATACAAATTTTTAATAATGCATTGTCTGCATTTCTAAAATGAATTTTATAATTTCTTACTTATTGTCTCACTTAGAAATTCTGCTTAGATTTTTAAAAATAGAAATTCAACAAAAAAAATTTTGAATTTGCTTATTTTAAAAAAGAAAGTACAAGATTTTTCTCATTTTTACAGTAAAACTATATGTGGACAGTATATTTAAAAAGCAATTTAATAATTATGGCAAAACTCTTTCTCAAATACTTTATTTTTGATTTTGTTATATTGTTAGTGATTTAATTTTTCATGCAGTTATGTTTATTAAAGTACGTTCATTTTCGAAATAAATTCTATATCTACTTTTGCACAAATAGTGTGTGTTTTAGCATATGAAGACAACTTAGCTAAATGTATTTTTAATTAATTTTTGTATACTTTACAGTTTTGCTATAGAACAAACTTTTATGATAAATAATAAAATATTTAATTAATTATATACTTTAGAATTTTTGTAGTAATTAAAAAACATAAATTCGTAACAAAAGAACAGAAAACAGTTTGCTTGTTTTTTAAGAAAATTAATATATCGCAAAATGCATTTTAATAGAAATTTTTATATTAGGAATTCAAAGCAAAATAATCAGGATGCAGTATTGTTTATCAATAAATAAATATATATCTTATTTTATAGTGTGTGTCTGTTATAAACTACTCAAACATGTACTCATTTATACATCTACCCAAATGTATTTTACAACTAACTCACAATTTTAAACTCAACAGCTCAATAGATTAAACTATATCTTATATTTCATAATTCATATTATAAATTTTTATATCAGGAATTCAAACCAAAATAATCAGGATACAGTATTGTTTATCAGTAAATAAATATATACCCTATTTTAGTGTGTGTCTGTTATAAACTACTCAAACATGTACTCATTTATACATCTACCCAAATGTATTTTACAACTAACTCACAATTTTAAACTCAACAGCTCAATAGATTAAACTTTATCTTATATTTCATCTTGAAAACAATGATTGCTTTTCAAATTATGTTTACATTTTTTTGTATGAAATTTATAAAATATTTGTAAGTTACTTTTAGGAAAGAAAAGAAAAAAGATTATTTTATATTGCTTACATAAATAACAAAATAAATTCATTATATATGATAAAAAAATAATTCCATTTAATTAAAAACAAAAAACAGATTACTCTCAGTTTTCTGATTGTGTGCCTGATACTAAATATGTGCTTAACCTTTCCATAGCTAAACAAATACTCTAAAGAAAGCAACACTTAATGGACTCCTACTTTCTTTCAGCTATAACATGGAATTAACGGCATAAAATTCCTGGGTATTTTGTTTCTCCATTTTTCTTTACTAATATTTAGTGTTTTTGTAGCATTCTGTATGCATTTAGTAAAAAGAGGATCATAATTCAATAAAAGTTATTTATTTCATTATTTGAGAAAGAAATTTTCGCTTTTTAAATTAGTTTACTCTGGTTGTTTGAAATTCTTTATTTGTTTTTATTTCTTCCTTAAAAAAGTTAATTTCTGTATGTTTCTTTTGAGAAATCACACTATACACACACCCATGACGATGAAGTATATCTTTTTTTTATTTTTAAGGCTATTTTATTCCAAAGATTATAAATTTATCAAATACATTTTAATAAAACATTGCAAGCATTATAATTACTAAAGATTGATAGGTAAATTAAGATTGATAAGTACTTAAGAATAAATGATTTTAAAATATTAGTAATAGATTTGATGGAATAATGCTTTGCTTTACTTATTTACCGAATTTATTTAAGTTTCACAAGCATAGAATTATAACATTAAATATTTCTTTGCGCAATAATCTACTATTTCTTACGCAGTATTCTTTCATGCAACATCGAACATAATATCAACTTCATACAATAATAATAAAATATATATTACTAAATACCTTTTCAAAAAATGTTAATATGTTAAAAAAAATTAAGATTTATTATCACTTTTATAAAATATGATAAAATAAAACTAGAACTTAAAATTGTGAATTCGATTTTTTTTTTTTAATCTGACTTTCAACACTTTTAGGTTAAATTTTTTAAAAAGTGAATTATAGTAGACTGGCAGATTTAATTTACTTGCAACAAAAAATTACATATTTGATACAGCAAGAGTTGATTTCAATTAATTAAAATTTAGAGAACAGTGTCTCCAATTTAACTTGTAGGCTCAATTGCTTTGTTTACTAAATCTATTAACTCAATAAAACAAGAAGCTGAGAGAAATGTTAAAAATTATATTATATAATAAAATTACAATAAATTATAAATAATATTTTTTATGATAAGCATTTTCATATTATTTACATATTGTGCTTAAAGTGTTCATTCTTTTTATATGCAATTTTTTTCCTGAATATATGCAATCATATATTACATTCAGCTTTAGAATTAAAATTTAATAAAATGCACCAAGTTGAGTTAACGAATTTCACCAATAGAACATTTGCTTAATTACTACCTAGCAAATAAACATAGTGATAAGAAATTATTAAATAATAAATGTTGTAGTAAAACCAGAGATAAATAATACCCTTGAATTAGTGAAATGTCTAAATGATTTGGATTAATCATGGCCATGAATTACATGCAGATAAATAACAAACTAAATCTATTGTTGAAATTAAATTATTTGTCTTTTGTACAATGCGCACACGCACAATTCATATTGAAAAAATGAAAGACATTTTTCTATTTGTTTTAAGACCCATTTTATTAACTATAGATTTACATTACTTACTTTCTCATGTATGTCAAAGCTTCAAATTAATTACGAATATTCAACAAGAAATGAGCATATAATAAAAATTTAAAAATCTTAACCCCAATGAGAATTTAGTTAAAAAATCAAAAGTATGCAAAAAATATATAATTTGGTCTTTATTGCCATTTACATACAAAACTTGTTCTTTGTGTACAATATTAAATTTCAAATCCTGTTGAGTTGAAAAAGCATCTTTATATTCTTTAAACAAATTTCAATTTTTTTCTTATTCTAATTTTGAAAAATATATTTACTTATTCTAAACTCAAAACACTAATTGAAAAATGTGTTTAAACTCATAAATAGCGATGAGTTGTTTCTATTTTATTCAAAAAAATTTATACAAAAGAATTTTTTTAATAATATTTTTTTACTATAGAAATTATATGTTATTTTTTTATTTTACACAAAAATAAGAAACATTATCCACATCAACGTTAGACTTATGCATTTTAATAACCTATTTATAAATTCAATATCCATATAATTTAACAAAAATGTTATATTATATGTGTAAATAAGAATTTTATAGTCATTAAAAAATGAAAATAAGAGAACTCTATTTTCTCAGAATTACATTTATAGACAATTTTACATAATAATTTAACATTTAAAAATTATTAAATTTGAATATAGAGAAAACTATTTCTTGAATTTTTTTTACAGACGTCAAAAGCAAAGGATACAAGAAATGGAAACAATATTTAACTTTTCTGAAACATTTGGAAGGACAAAAATACAAGCTTTTATGAATGCAATTATATCCTCTAGCTAAATATGTCGGCTCACACTTCCAAGTATTTTGCTTCATTGGAGTTAGAAAATAAACAGATAATTAAAATAAAAATAGATCTTGGTTAATAATTAGTAATTTTAATAAAGATGTTTGTAACCAGAACTCTTTATGTTCCTTCAGAAAAATTCTAGGAACGTGAAACTCATCTACATGTAAATTAGTTGCATTATTATTCCACATGCTGAGCATCTGAAAGTAATTTAAAAATTGCTGAGAAAAAAAAGCGTGAAATTTTTAACTTGATATTTTGACAAATGCAATATCCTGATATTATTTCAAATGTAAAGTGGTTAATGCTTAATACGTAACCAAGCATTTTTACTAAACGCATTATAAATCATGAATTTATAGTTTCTTTTAATAAAAATCTGCATTATTACATGATTTTATTGTTCAAATATTCGCTAATGAAGCAGAATTATAGAATCAAATATCTTAATTTAAGTATCGATTTACCATTCAAAAATAGCATTTTTGACACTAAAGGTGCATTGTTGACTACAGTGCTTACAATCTATTTGTGTGCTCATATTGAATTCATGTTACGCAATTGGAAAAAAAAATTAGCAACTGTTTTAATATTAGCATACATATTTTCAATTAAAAAATGAACATCTAGTTGTAAGCATGAGTAATTTGAGATTTTATTTGAACGGGAATTAATTTTATGTTCCAGCACGTGATTAAAAATAATCATTATTTTATGTCTTAAACATTAATAAAAAATTCATAAATATTTTAATGTTATTCATTTTATTGTTAGCATTATTTTTATCTTTGAAAGGAATAAAAACATAAAATATAATAAACATAAAATATAAAAAATATAATATAACGAACGCTGCATATATTCACTATTGAAAATTGAAAATAAGTGTAAAAAAATCAGAATGGAAGGAAATTAAATAAATGTAGAGGAATGTTTAGTTTGATATCCCGGTTAAAATCAAAAAGTAACATTTTTCTCGGAAAATTGAAATAAGTTATAAAACTTAACGTTAAATAGAAGAAATACAGAGTATTTTATATTGAATAAATAAAACGTAGCAGAGTTTATTTGCTATGAGGAGTCAAATGTAAAAAGTTCATTCTTTACTAATGATTTTTTTATTAAATAAAGCTACATACATCCCTATTTCAGATTGCAATAGGTATACTTTATAAATTATTTTTCCAATTTTTAGGATTATTGTTTTACTTTATGCAAATAAACCTAAATATAACGTAAATTGCTACATATATCTCTAAATTTATAAGAGTAATATTATAAATAGACTCGTAGCAAAGTTGTGGGTACTTAAAATAAATAAAAGCATCAATTACGGAATATTTTGTGCAAAAACTGATATTCAATAATGTTTTCTTCTAAAGTTGAGGAGCATAGATTTTTTAATCAATGACAGAACGTTGCTATTTGATATGAACAGTTTGCATTTTGACACCGGACCATGTTAAAGATAAATACGGTATTCCTATTTTCTATATCCTGTTGTCAGGATGGGATTCTTGGGATTCTTTCCGTTTTAATTGTTTGGAACCATGGATACTTCTCCTTATATGAAAAGAAAATTGTATGGAGTAAAAATGCTTAGATGGCTTATAAAAATCTTCCTTTGTTAGATTATCTCTTCTGCGGTATCATAAAATAATGTAATATACTTCTAAACCTTACTCTATTTATCCTGACTAAGATTTCTTAAGCTTATTCTAGTTTTATTTTCATAACATGTTCATCCCACAGAATTACCTATTAAATAAGTTGAAGCATTACTAACGTTACCATTTGTTTTTTGACTCAAAACGGGACATTACCATTTATTTTTTTACTCAAAATGGGACATTGGTTTATTTAGGTTAATTAGCAGGTAGTCAATAAAAAAACCACTTTTTTAAAGTTATGTATTCAGAAAAAGTCTGTTAGCTTAAAAGTTATGAATTTAAAAATATATATACCCGAAACGTTTAGTTATATTTATATCTATCAGAGAAAAAAAATTGCTTTAATATAGCTGGTGTTGATTTTAAGGAAAAAAAAAACTCTTGGCACGTTGTATTTTTTTTTTTTTTTTAAGTATATATTCACTTTAATTATCAACATCGCCTTTAGAACTAAAATTTGTAACTGGGTCTTCTCAGATGTCTACAATTTGTTCATCATAGAAAATACTCTTTCCACTGAAGCATTTGTAGCAGGCAAACATAAAATATATTCAATTAAAATAGAAAAGTTTTCATGCTGAAAATTGTTGGCTTGAAAGTGTTTGAATACTTCCAACGAGTTTCCATGGAAACATTTAAATTATTCCATTCGGTTACTTTCTGCGATGTAATAAAGTTACAAATTAACGTAAATTCGTCAAAAACTTTTGCATCTTTATTACAGTCAATATGTTCCTTTTCAATCTAGAGATTTTTGAATGTCTTCCCATGTGGAGACCTTTTTTAAATCTGCACAATAAAATATTTCCATTTCTTTGGTGAAAAAGCAAGTCCACTGCTCCAGATATTCATGGCTTGTTTGATAAAATTCTGTAGCCGTCCTTTTCACAAACTCTTCATCTATGTCAATAACATTATCTTTCGATTTCACTATTAACTGATGGACCATAAATGGAAGAAACTGATTGGTCTGTTTCTGAGTCAAATTGTCTTTTAGTTGATTGATTTCTTTTGCAGCTTCAATTGCCGACACAGTCTGACCTTCCAGTTTCAATACAGCTTGATGAAAAGTTTCTGACTGAGCGTGTAAAAAATAAAGCCACAATTCGGATGTGGGATCTTCAAAAAACTTTTATATTAACAGGGGACATTTTTCAATACTCAAAAAGTAGTTTTTAATGGATGATACATTTTTAAAACCCTTTCCAAGGTAGGCATAAGAGCAAGCCATCTTGTTTTGCTATAGTCGATCATTTATTGATATTTCGTTTCTGTTTCGGCGCAAAACTCCTTTAGAGCTTCAACTGGAATCGTGTAAATATAAAAAAATGAATATATCTTCACAATAATGCTTTCGTAATCTAAGGGTAGCCTATCTGCTGCAGATTTTATTGCATTGTGAATTAGTTGGCCTGCACATCCAATACCTATCAATGGTTTTTTCAGTGATGATTGTAATTTCGTTAACACATTCTTAGTTCCTCCGAAATTGACGTTGGCATTGTCTCCGTAAAATGCCACGACTTTTGCTGTCAAATTATTATCTGTCAACACTTGGTATAAATAATCGACTATGATGTCAGAAGTCTCACCTGGTTGGTCTTGAAGATCTAAAATTTTTACTTGCACACCCACTTAAGGTTGAAAAAAGCGCACTAGAATAGGGTATATTTTCTTGTTACCGTGGTTTGAAGCGTCATTTAGTATTGTAATACAATTGGATTTATCGAGATCATCTTTTAATTCTTTCATTGCTGTAGGCGTCAAAACATTTACTACAATAGCTTCTGCTTTCGTACGCGTGCATGTAAATTTGGTATCAAACCATGAATGAATTAATTTCAACGCACAATCATTAGAGCAAAAACTGTGGTTTTCATGTATCGTGTGATAAGCCCAGACGCCTTCTGCCGCGGCGATATCCAAATCTTTTAAAGTTGGTTCGTCAAATTTCTGGAAAAAAGCTAACATCAAAGAACTCGAAGCGGTGACACGATCGGCTTTTTTATGTTTTTCAGACTTTAAATGCTGTTCAATATCACTGGAACCACCCTGGGAAACACTAAATTCTGTACGACATTTTTCACATCTGACATCTGAGGGAGTATTTATTTGCTTGATAAACGGATATTTTGCTTGTAAATTAACATTGAATGTAGACTTGCGTTTCAGCATTTTAACTTTTGATTCCAAAACAAAAGAAGTTTAAGTTATTTACTTGGTACACAAATATCAAACAACAACAAAACAAATATCGAGAAGTGGGCGAACGAAAAATACGTTCGTCTGCAGACCACCCCGTAGAACAAAACCAAGTCTGAAAGTACAGAACTGCGCATGCTCAGGAGAAAAATTGGTGACTTACGAGATCTTATCTTTGTACCATATTTGGCAGCTATTCACGTTACTTTTAGTAATAAAATATTTTATCATTTAGCACTTTTTCTTCGCATCAAAGATTTTGTTTTAGAAAAAAAGCAGATGAGGGCAATCATTCAATAATGCAAACTTTAGAGACATTTTTATATGCAAACTTCAGAGACATTTTTATATGCAAACTTCAGAGACATTTTTATATGCAAACTTCAGAGACATTTTTATATGCAAACTTCAGAGACATTTTTATATGCAAACTTCAGAGACATTTTTATATGCAAACTTCAGAGACATTTTTATATGCAAACTTCAGAGACATTTTTATATGCAAACTTCAGAGACATTTTTATATGCAAACTTCAGAGACATTTTTATATGCAAACTTCAGAGACATTTTTATATGCAAACTTCAGATACATTTTTATATGCAAACTTCAGAGACATTTTTATATGCAAACTTCAGAGACATTTTTATATGCAAACTTCAGAGACATTTTTTCACGCCGGCCGGCTGGACTACTCAAATTTTCGCTCAGTTTCAGAAAACGGGACAATTTTGCGTCCCAGAGTTCATTTCGGGGACACCGAGACTCGTAATTCTAAAAAGGGACAATCCCGTTCAAAACGGGACGTCTGGTCACCTTAAGCATTACGAGCCTTTGACACGCCAAAGGCTGAAATTCTCTAAAAACGTATGCAATAGAAAAAATACTATTTTTAACTTGATAATGCAAAGCAAAATAGACAATCACTTTGCTAGCAAAATAGGCAATCACTAAATCACATAAGAATTGTGATACATTTAAACTGTGAAGAACAATCAAATTTGAAAGAAAATGAGAAAAAAAAACAGCTCAAGAAAATAGCTATTTGTGAAAAAGAAAAATATTAATTCCACTAATTTACATAACATTTTTAAGAAAGTTTATAATAATGGTAATGTGACAAAATGAAAACTAAAACGTAATTTGCAGCTATTCTTAAGTTTATTAACATTCCTAGTCATAAATGAAGCTATTAAGATTATTTTTCTCTAAAGATTCTTGTTACGTTTCTCTTATAAAGAGCTCTCGGTGATCAAATGGTAGAATAGTGCTCATTAGAGTAAAGTGTCCAGATTGGATTCCATTCACTGTTGAACGAAAAGATAGATGTTGCGCTTTTGTTTTCCGTATTCGCTTCACTTCGGTAAAAGCCTTTACATTTTCCAGGTTTCATCTTTTGAGATACGTGAATACAATCTATTGTCCATTAAAATTATTTCAAGAAAAAATTATATTCATATGTCTTGAACCAGCCATAATTTGTTTTGTTGTTCTGTACGAGGTGTCAAAGTCACTGTTATGAAACACTTGAATTATTTTCTATTCCTAAAAAATGAAAATATAACAGGATTATCATAGGATTCGTATTTCTGAATGTATTATTATACACAAATTACTATATAAGCGTTATAAACGAAAAGAATATTATTAAATGACTGATAATTTGTGCTGTTTCATTAAAGCATGTTTTCATTTAGGTTAACTAATACATTATTACTGCGTATTTTTGAATTGTCAAAAATAGTTATTAATACTAAGCAGTAAAAAAGTAAAAATAAATTAAATAAAAACGCAAATCTTCTTTAGAATTATAGCATGATAAGATTTCTCGCTTAAATTTTGACATTTACTTAAATTCAAAATTCACTTTAAACTACGATTTCTTGGCCAGTTAGTTCTCTTTCAATAAAAAGTACTATTAGATTGTATTAAGGAACTCTGATTAAAATGTGTTAACTTTATGCTAGAAATAACTTCATCATCGTTCATTAGAAAGACTTGACAATTTGTAAGAATGTTTTTTTGCTGGAACCAAATGAAAATATTAAATGAAGAAAATAATCAACTATTTATAACTCTAAATTATAATATTAAATACAATTTATTACATGTAAGGATTCATCATGATTTAAAATGTAACAGAATTCTCAAATAAACATATATAAATGTGGATTTATCCTTAATATTTTAATTTATGGTTTACTCTCCAAAATCTCTAAAGTTGTTTCTCTAGCCATAAATATGTGCATATTGAGTAATTAAGAGCGTATATATTATTTTGTTTTAACTTATTACTGAAAGTTTCTGAATGATAATAATTTGGAAACCTCTTTCTGAAGTTGTTTGCATAGCAGAATAGCCTCTCTGCGCTTGAGTCATACAGAAAGTTTGTGAATGTAAAAAGTATTCATTCAATAACTCCAAATTTGAGCAAAATTTTCATTTGCTGCAAATTTAATATAAGATTTAAAATTTAAGTGAGTTTTAGCTTCTTTTATTTACGCCCTAATAGAGCACATTTGTGTGTTCTGTTAGGGCACATTTGTGTATTGTTATAATAACTTTTCTATGTTTCACATTCAGATAAATGTGTTTTACTTTTTTATATTTTTTTACCCGTTTCACTTTTTTGATGAAGATGCTATTAATCCTCCACCTGAATATTTGATTTTTTTTTATTTTAAACAGTGAGTTATTTCCTAAAAAAATGTTTTATTTTCCTAATCTATTTCAAACTTTCATTATGTCTCCTTTTTTAACTCTATTTATAATAAAAAACAATTCAAGCAAATAAAAATAACTTAACTTTAAAATTAATGTTATTGCTGTTAATGTTATTAATATATACATAAAAAGGTAAAAGAAACGAAGATTTTATTTGTTTTAGATTACACACACACAAATTATAAACTTTCCATACAAATATCATAAGTTTTCATTTGCATTCTACATTGTTCATTTAAACGTTACTTTACATTTATTTTTGAATAAATGTCATTAAATATTACCGTAAAAATATATGCTTTATTATTATATTACATATTTGTAATAGTAGAAAATAAATTATTACAATAATTAATGATATAGAATAATATGATGGGATAAAAATTGTTAAAACATGAATCAGTTCCACTTTCATTAACTTTCAATTTATTTGGTAGGAACTATGCCACGTAGACTTAGACAAAGAGCTCTAAATAAATTCACATCATTTAATGTTCTTTCTACTTTAGTTATTGCATCAAAAATGGAGATACTAAAATTGATAACTTAGCTTTTTTAAATATTAGAAACAAGATTAAGCGATAAAAATTATAATTGACGACTGCATCGCCCAATAAACATAACAAAAAATTACTAGTACAATATATCAAGAAATTGCTCATTCCATATCTGCCACTTCTGTTGCACACAAGTGATTTAAAATATGACTATAAACACCATGCTCAGTAAAACAGTTTTCTTCACATTTTATATTATGTCTTCTGCATAAAACGCAATCTCTTTTCTCCACATAAATAGTTAAACTTTTGCATAGTTTCTAATAATGAAAATACATTTTATGTATATTCCTTAAATTTTTTCAATCCTTTGACTCTTTACTATACTCTTTATATTTTTCAAAAGATAGAAATATAATCTTATTGAAATGAATGCTAGCATCTTTGATCATTTAAAAACATATCTTATTATTTTTCAAAGCCATTTTATAATTTATTTTTAAAGTTCAATACCAAAAGTTTCGATATATTTCACAATGTGTTAATTTTACTTAGCAAACACTTTAATTCAGATTGTACGATTATTTATAGTTGAATTGGTAACTGCTCATTAATGATTTGAGTTTAAAAATACCGTTTTTTTTGTAAATAAAAAAAATTAAGTTCGTTTAATTGTGGCATATTTTGCTGACATATGTACAATTATCATCAAAGAGATAAAAACGAATTTAACTTGGCTGTGTATAAGAATACTTTTATTCTCAGCATTTGCTTCAAAAACATTTCTAACAACCATACGAAGAAAGTGCAGAAAAACTAGATTTCGCACTATAAAATGAACTGGAATATAAAAGAAAAGATTAAATGATAAAAGAAGTACTTTATATGTTTATATCTCTAGAGACCTTCTTTCCACGTGACTGAAATCAGCTTCTTTGTGCATCTCAAACTCTAGAGTAAAAATCGGCCAAATACAATAGTCTGCAAAGAGATGCATTCAAATGTTTTCTTAAAAGAGAAGCGAAGGATATTAAATTTATTTAGCATTTCTTTAATCCCTTAGAGAAACTTGTGGAGAAATATTACGTGATAAACATTTTACATAAAAGTGTTCTTATAATCAACTTGACTGAAGTGCATTCAACATTTTAAATTTTTGAAGTGAATATAAATTAAAATTGAAAAGTATTCAAACGCAGAACATCAAATGAAATAGGAATTTAAAATAAATTTCTCTTTTCTTAAAAGTACAACGTACAACAGTAAAATTATTTATTCCTTAGATATTATATATATATATATATATATATTTATATATATATATATACTATATATTATATATATATATATATTTATATATATATATATATACTATATATTATATATATATATATATATATATATATATATATATATAGATATATATATATATAATTTTATACCGAAACTAAAATATATATAATATTTTCTGTATAAAATTAGATGCGTTTGGAAATAGAATGAAAGTATATTATAAATAAGCGAAAACTTATATTTTATGAATGTTTCTATTTAATTGCATAGTTTAAGATTTCAGATAAATATTCGTTGGAAAAGTTTAATAAGGATTGTACAAGTTTTAACTGTAACCAATTCGTTTTGTTGCATTAAAACAAATAATATCTCTTGCTTTGGGGAATCAAAAACAAGTTTTTAAAGATTATTGATAAATTTTTGTTAAATTAATGGAAATATATTCGTTAAAACTTATAAATACCAATCTAAATAGAAACTAAAAAATGTCTAAATGTCTAATATATATATATATATATATATATATGTGTGTGTGTGTGTGTGTGTGTGTGTGTGTGTGTGTGTGTGTGTGTGTGTGTGTGTGTGTGTGTGTGTGTGTGTGTGTGTGTGTGTGTGTGTGTGTGTGTGTGTGTAAAGGTTTTTAAAAAATTTTATTAAAATATTAATTATGCTTTTAAATAATGTTTTATTCTTATTTTTTATAAAATTGAAATTATAAAAACATTCAGAATTTGTTATATTTAAGCTTATATCTTACTTGCTATTCCTACATAAATTTCATTTGCAATTAGTTCCAAGAAATGGTATGGTGTGTCTATTTATGGGATCCACTATGCCCAAAGTTATTATCGTTAAAAGTGAAAAATGGCTACTAAGAAATCCGGAAATATTCCTTTCCTATACTGTTAAGCATAATCATAATCGTAAGAAGGATGAGACTATAACAATTTACCTAAACTGGATCATATCCGCGGAAATAGTCTCTCATACAGATGACTTACTCAGCAGTTAAGATGTGGATCAATGACCGGTTGGTGCTTATGGAAATAAACATGCTGATCATCCTTTGGCAAAGATATCATTCTTTTCATTCTTTCATAACAGACTGTCACACAGAAAATTCATTTCTATCCTCCAGTTAATCTAAAGTATTCATAAAAAAAGGACTTATATGTGGCATTATAACATACACTCAATTATTTTGATTTTTTTTTCTTAAATACTACATTATATAATCAAAGATATATTTTATTTTATTTTATTAAATTGCCAGCTTAAATTATCTTTGTTTAAAAATTTTAAAATTTGACTGATATTTCGTTTACATTTGCTAAAATACCTTAATACAAAAAAATGTTTCTAATTTTTTGTTGTATATCCTATTAGAGTTTTGCACATTACGTAGTTGTGTTATACTATATTAAATAATATTATTTTATAGGTGAAACAATATCTGTAATATTTATTGATTATGTATCTAAAAGAAGAAAAATTATATTAAATGTCCATGTATTTTTTAAATGTAACATTCTCATCTAAAATGTTACAGATAAATACCATGATCTACTTATAGAAAATTCATCATTATTGTAAGTAACATATTATTACTCTTAGTGTAATAGTAATTACCAAAAATCAATTTAAAGTAACTTCATATTGAAGTTCATCAATAAATATCAATTTTTATTCAGCTCTTTTAGGATTGTAAACAAAAAACTTAATACTTATCTTAAAGTATCACTGGATGACTTCAAGAAATACTTTTTTAGAAAAATTTAAAAAATGTTTTATTTTATGTTACGAATTTCTCAGTTTAACCAAAATATCAGCATTTTTTTCATTTGTTTTCTTCATCTTATTTTTTTTTTAAGAATTAAAATAAGATTTATATTCTCTTTTCACCATTTTTTTCCAATCTAGCTGGTCAAATGGAAATAAAGCATTTCCCTTAATTCAGTAAGACCTTGTTTTATTTAACGAATAAAAGTCGTATGCTATTCATAATGACTAGATAATAATGTATCACCTTTTAAAGTAATTAGAATTGCTTCATTAATTTTAAAGAAGTGTGTATAATGAAGTGAAAATTCGTTTTTGCATTTTAGCTTTATATTTTGCAATTCATGATTTCATTATTTTTACTTAATTTTCAGCTTTTAATGAAAATTTGTATTTGAATACTTCTTTTTTCATTTGATATTAATTTTAAACGCTAATATATATACATATATATATATATACATATATATATATATATATATATATATATATATATATATATATATATATATATATATATACATATATATATATATACATATATTTCACTAAGTAATTTTAAAAAATGTTTTGAAAAACTTAAAATTTCAATTAATTGTTGTCACAATTAATAAGGTTAGAAAATTAAGCAGAAATTAAATATAAAACATGTCCATTTAATATTAAAGTAACTTTTTAATGGTTAAAATCCTTA
This sequence comes from Latrodectus elegans, assembly GCA_030067965.1. Classification (NCBI taxonomy): domain Eukaryota; kingdom Metazoa; phylum Arthropoda; class Arachnida; order Araneae; family Theridiidae; genus Latrodectus; species Latrodectus elegans. Next base: position 35,069,578 of record CM057820.1, on the reverse strand, counting down.
TTTTAATCTTATACGAAATTCTTATTATTTATGAAAGAGAATTATCAAAAATGTCATCCAGTTGAAAATGGTTTGCATGAATATGCCTATTTTTATTAAATTTAAGCCAATTTTCTGAAGAAGAAATATTCAAATAGCTTTTCTCTTAGAACTAATAAACTTACAATAATTTATTAATAATATTTTCTTAAAATATTAAACAGTTAGCAAATTTCTTTTATTTAGCTGAAAGAAACTTACCAAGTATGAATTTTACACCTATATTCTTAAAACCTTTTTTATGAAATTTCAACAACTCTGATACGAAATTATATATATATATATATATATATATATATATATATATATATATATATATATATATATATATATATATATATATATATATATATATATATATATATATATATATATATATATATATATATATATACTCGCTTACAATAATTATTTTATAATACTGAGTATTTTAATCAATTTAGATTTTCAAAGCAAGTCGTAATTTTATTGTTTATTAATATTGATTACTTTTTAAATAATTTGCAACATTTTTAATAAAATTTAAAATTACTTGAATATTATCATAAAAAATATCTATTCCTAAAATAATTAATTATATATATATGAAAGTTAATATTTTTAAATTCACTTATATTTTTATTGGGATTTGACATTTATTCATTTGTTAAATTCAATTACATATTGAATGAAATTATGTATAAAAATTAATTTAACTAATAATTTGAATATTTCTATTAGTATCTAACTATAGTTCAGAAAAGATACTTGCTGAAACAGAGAATACATTTTGTGATCAGTAATTATAGTTTTCCCTACTATATTTATGCATGTATTTTGCATATATATTTTGCATTTTCCATTAATATATATATATATATATATATATATATATATATATATATATATATATATATATATACATATATATATATATATATATTGAAAGATAAAAGTTTAAATTAAAAGAAAAAAATAACACTTATTCACTCTCGGATCTCTGTGGCTTGGTTGCTTAAGGCGTCATTCTCATTATCAGGAAGGTTCTGAATTCGAATCCCGATCCACCGAAGATCCATCGTATTCGCTAATGGCGGCTGGGGAATATTAAAACTGGGCGTGGTTGCAATATTCTCCAAGTTAAATGATACCTCTGGAGTAGCAGACCAAGTATTAGGGGTCTTTTGTTTTATCCCTGCTTCAAAATAACCATGACTTCATCCTCCTGCTTCTAACAAGTTGATTCCAAGTCAGGTCTGGGTCCAGGTAATCCTGCTGGTGCAACAACAACAACTTGGTGTCTTTCATTTCATTTCCTTGAATAAACAAGTTAAACGTATGTTTTTCATAATTATATAACTTTTGTGACCATTTATTGTCTAATTCTTAAACGGTAAATAACATAAAAAAATTATTCAATATTTTGAAAAGTTGTATTTAATTACTTAATGAACATATGAACATTTTGTAACATAAAACAATATTTCTGCAAACTTTTTATTGAAATAAACTGATTTTAAGAATTCATTTCAAATTTATATATTACTGGAAAGCCATTCTATCATGAAAATTATGTAGACATAAAAATTAACTGTAGACTATTAATTTATTCAAAATCATACTTGTTTATATTAAGTAACATATATTAATCTTTTTATAATACCTATTAAAATTGACATACTTTGTTTATTTCTAATTGTTTTTGAGAGAAAAAAATAAATTTATAAAAATTTCTTAAATGTAATAACTAAATTTAAACTTCTTCAGACATGTTAACTCTCAATTAGCTTTAAAATAAAAAATATTAATATTAAATACCAGTTGCATTTAAATTAGTTTAAATATTAACTTAATTTGAAAATTTTGTAGGGCACACCTATAAACTATATTTTTAATAATTATAAGGCAATGTTTATAACAGAATAATAATCATAAAAGAAGCAAAATGCAGAATTTTTTGATATTTATACGTATATCAAAATCAAGTTCTTTTTATTTGGTGTGTGAAGTAAATGCTTAAAATTTTAAATGATAACATTTGAAATGATTATAGTAATAAGGTAGTTGTTTGTAAATATTTAAAAAGTCTATTGATAGTCATAAATATTTTTTATTAATTTTAATTTAAATCACTTTTTATACAAAATGTAGATAACCATCAGAAGTGTAACTGGAATACAAAGCTTTTACATGTATAATATAGAGCTTTTACATGTATAATATAGTAGAAAATTTCTTTTACTGTAAAAAAGTGCCATTACTTAAATGTATATATATGTAATTTGAGGCTGTTTTGTTTTAAAAGAAATTTGTTTCCTTTTATTCTAGAATGGGATGGGTCCTTTATATCCCCATATATATATATATATCTTTGAAAATATTCGAATTAAATTTAAGAAAATTTGTAACAGCGTATTTCTTTTTATTCAAAACATTCAAAGAAAAAAAGTAAATGTGTGCGTGTGCGTGCGTGCGTGCGCGTGCGTGTGCGTGCGTGCGTGCGCGTGCGTGTGCGTGCGTGCGTGCGTGTGCGTGTGCGTGCGTGCGTGCGCGTGCGTGCGTGCGCGTGCGTGTGCGTGCGTGCGTGCGCATGCGTGCGTGCGTGCGCATGCGTGCGTGCGTGTGCGTGCGTGCGTGTGTGTGCGTGCGTGCGTGCGTGTGCGTGCGTGCGTGCGTGCGCGTGCGTGCGTGCGTGTGCGTGCGTGCGCGTGCGTGCGTGCGTGTGCGTGCGTGCGCGTGCGTGCGTGCGCGTGCGTGCGTGCGCGTGCGTGCGTGCGCGTGCGTGCGTGCGCGTGCGTGCGTGCGTGTGCGTGCGTGCGTGCGTGTGCGTGCGTGCGTGCGTGTGCGTGCGTGCGTGCGTGTGCGTGCGTGCGTGCGTGTGCGTGCGTGCGTGCGTGTGCGTGCGTGCGTGCGTGTGCGTGCGTGCGTGCGTGCGTGCGTGCGTGCGTGTGCGTGCGTGCGTGCGTGTGCGTGCGTGCGTGCGTGCGTGCGTGCGTGCGTGCGTGCGTGCGTGCGTGCGTGCGTGCGTGCGTGTGTGTGTGTGTGTGTGTGTGTGTGTGTGTGTGTGTGTGTGAAACTTCATTTTCAAATAATTTTATTTTAAATATTTAATCCTTACTCAATTTCTATTCAACATATATGATATTGTTTTCATAAACGTAATAATTCTATTTTATGAGTAAAATAATCAGGATCCGGAATTATTTTAAAATGATAATATTTTAAAATAATTGTAGACTTAAAATACTTTAATTCATAAAGTTATCTTCAGTTTACAGAAGTTTAATTATTTATAACTTGAAAAAATATGAAACTTCTATTTTCCAAAGTTTAAAAATACAATTAATTTTTCAATATATAAACATTTGTATAAAAATTGTGATCAATTTATTAATTTAAACAGAATGTTTATTGAACCTCAAAAAATTTGTACAATATTTTTATAGCACAAGTAATGCAGATAAAATGTTATAAATAAATGATTTTTCATAATTATTTAAAATGCTTCATAAAAATAAAAATCATTAATGGCTTTTAGAACAACAGAGATCATTTGAAAAAAAGCATAAAGAGAAAATAAAGGATATTTCAAAATAATTTTTAACGACCTAATAGATATCTTTTCGAGGAAAATTTATTCTTCAAATAAAGTGTACTTATTTGGGGGGGGGGAATTTTTTATATATTTTGCTTAAATTATAATATTGTATAAAAGAAAATCAGATATACTGAAGAACTGTTTGATAAGTTTGCTTAAAAGTATGTTAATAAAAATATTTATTTTCTTAAAAAATATTAAGAAGCATTATAATGTGATACATACAAGGAGAATTAAGGATTATATTTTTACTTTTAAATAATAAAGCAAAATTTCTTAGTCTTAAGTATTAAGTTAATAGTTCAAAAATTTTTAATGTTCAATAACTGAGCTCAAAGAATTTTTATTATAAAAACATTATTTAAACTACAAGAATTCAATTAAAATTTCAAATACATTTAAGAATACCCTTACAATAGAACAAAAGAATAAGAATAGGGTTTCTATAATAAGAGGCATTTTTCAGGAAAAAGTTTTCAGTTAATAAGTTCACAAAATCACCAATAGATAGTAAGCAATTATTTTGAAATGAAACTTGATTTTGATATTACCGAATATCATTTAGTTTACTATTGCAAAAAAATTAAATAAACATAATAATAAACTTATTTTCTTATGGTAAATTATATAAAAGCGTTTAATTCATTCTGTATGCACTCGAGTATTTTTATAAACATGAAAACAATAAAGATATTTATGATTTTGAAGTAAATAATATAACATGTATATTTTTTACCATAAAGATACTTTTAGAAAAATGTATCTGTTTACCAATAAAATGAAATTTATTTGTCAATTAAGAAATGTAATGTGTAATTCATAGAAATTAATTTTTTTATTATAATGCGTTTTCGTAAGAAAATATTATAGAATACCGACGATATGGTTTCAAAACTGGATACCATAACTCCACATTAAAACAAATCTATCCTGATATCAAAAACAATAATTATTTGTAACATCTGAACATTATGACTATTATCATTCTGAGAGAATAATAGGAAGCATTGAAAATTCTGGCTTTTTTGACAGTGAATTTGGATTGGAACTCAACAGAGAAAATTGTTGCATATCCATTATTTATATGCATATATACCAGTAGAAATTTTTTATGAGACTTTCTCTTTTGCAATACCAGAATATAATCCACAAATCATAAAAATTCTTTATTTAGGTACAATGAATGCTTAAAAAATTCATGATATTTATTTAGTAGACACTATTTAGTGCAGTGTCCTAACCAAGTTCCCCATGGTCAATTGTTTTGTTCTCCAGAGCGGATAGTTCCAAATTTGGGTCAGAACCACTCTTGAACATCGAGAAAGGGATAGAGCATTGCGGCTTGCTCACATTTTTGGGGTACCAATACGTGAACATATTGAAGCTTTTAAATACTTTACACTACGGTTTCAAATTAAGTAAAATTGGGATTCAAAAAGGTTTATCAATGACATCACTTGAAGAATAAGATTTCAAGGTCAAAGAGGATCTGTTTCAATATAAATGGTTTTGAGAATATGATTTCGACATAAATATTTATCGGAGGGAATGTCTTAATATTTTCCTGGTTTCAATTCTTGAGACATGTGAATACGGTTCTATGTATTAAAAAAAACTTTAAATGGCGGAATAATTTCCTTAAATGCCTTAGTACATATTTAGACTGCTGGCAACCTATTATAGGTTTAAAGATATAAGCATATAAACAGTCACTTATGAAGACTACTATTAACCACGACACTTACCACCATGAGACACTGAAATATGTCAAACTATTGACATATTTTAAGTATCATAAATAACTAAACTTAGAATTAAGCCTTCATTCTGTTCTCCTAATCATAATCGTAAAACAAAGTAAGTCTATATTGGAATTTAAATAGTTAAATTCAAATGAAATATGCTCAGATTACCTTGAATACACGATACGATTAATATCCAATTTTTTGCTCTGCTGAAACTTCAATCAAAGTATGAGTTAAAAAAGTAAGTTGATTTCTTATGTTTTGATTCTTACATAATACTATTTGTACGCTTACTTACTGCTTTTTTTCATTACCTTACTGACTGAATCAGTGAAAGAAATGGTCCTGTTACTTAAAGATTTGATTGAATCACATAACTTTATTCTTAATATCAAATTGCCTCTTGTAAATTAAATGACTGATATCTATCCCTTGATCTGCTTGGATTGTGACACTCCTGTAGTAGCTACACTCCACTTCCCTTAAGATCAGCAAAGAAAAATATCACCTTCCAAGAGCAGCAAAAAGCAAAAGTGACCGAAATGAGTTGATGAATCTGAGTGAGTTTGGGCCGTGTCAGTGTCAATTTGTAGCGTTAAAAGTTTCTACGTTGATTTGACTTGGTTACCGAAGAGGCCACCTCACAGTAGGTGACCTCGTCACCTAACTGTGATTTAAAATTACTAGATTATTTGTCATAGATAATTATCTCAAACTCGTTAACCTAAGGTACATTCTACGAATCACCTGCACCATTATGTATGTGTACGTGTTTTAATTCTCCTTATAATTAAACCATTTTATTGGTTTCTGAAATTTCTTTCTTGAGCAGTTTATGTATGACCTAAAATGTACTTATGATATAGACATATTAACTGAAAAAAATTAACTTAAAGTAATATAAAGCCTAAAAGGCCTTGCTCATTCGAAGTAGCCTCTGTAAACTAAACGTTTTATTAAATATTCATCACTTGCTTAATGACCTGTAAAGAAGTTTCAGTTATGAATTATTACATTTTATATAATTAAAAAATTAATTTGGTTTATTTGTAAATAAATTTAACATTTCCGGTAAATCTATAATTTGCCAGAAACTTTAAGCAACCGTTGAATATACGTTATAATTCGAAACAGTATTTCAATATAATATATATATTCAACAAAATATAAATTACTTTGCAAGAGAAAAGTATTAAATATGCAAATATTTTACGGAAATTTCCTAGTTAACTAAATTTTATAATAAATTTCACAGTAAGATAATAACACAAGGTCTTATTTAATAATTCTGTAAATAATTTTAAATTATTTTTAAGAAATTAAAAAAATATATATTTCAAAATATTTTATATATTATAATTTTTCTAGATCAAAACTCGACTGCATCAAACATCAAACACTAATCTATATATTAGGAATGATTTGTAGTTGGAAAATATTATCTGAGGATGACAACCTTTCATATTTTATGTGGATTTTGGATGAAAAATATTTCGGTGTGTTCATTCATTCCAGAAAGATCATGCTAAAAATTTATGATTGAATTTAAATATCAGTCGTAACGGATGGTTTTTTGAGAAAAAAATATTCTCTGATACCTAGCTTAGAGTTTTGAGGTAAAAAAAATGCATATTTCTTATGATCAGGATTTATCGATAAAGCTTAGTACTTACCCATGAATGGAAAATGCTTAAATATAACTTTATTTTCATTAACAATGACATAATATTTCGCAAGGCGTGTAAAATATTTGCAGAGAAAATTTATTTTTTGGGAATCAAAGAATTCAAAATCAATCTTCATTTTATTATTATTTCTTCCATCGAAACAAAAGTATAATATCTATTTTAAATTAAAATACTTTTTATATTTTTGAATTTTAGAAACTTTTAAGCTTCCTTATTTGGGTTTGAAAAGAGTATTTATCACTATTCATATCCCCCTTGTACTTGTAATTTTTCACTTGATATATATTTGCCTGTCTTATATCAAACATGCGCAAATAATCGACAAATTGTTTTCAAAATTTTTAAAATTCAATAAAAAAGTAAAATATATTTTTTTTTTCAAATGGAACTAATATTTCTTATTTCATTCTGTTTGGAAAACTTTCAACATTTTAAACTTAAAATTTATTCTTGAAAAAATTCAAAATTTTGAATTTGAAGTTCATTTAACATTTGAATAATGATTTATTAAATGTAAGTCTACATTTTAAAGTTTTAAAGCCTTAAATATATAAAGTTTTATTCAATTCTTAAGAACAGCCATAAGAAATAGTTTTTTTAAACTGAATATTTAACAAACCTTTATAAGTATTAATCTCTATCGACAGTGATTGATGAGTACCAAAAGAAAAGAAGCAGAGCAGTTTTATTATTCTTTAATGCGCATATGTTCAATTTTAGTTACCTATCAAATATTATTTATAGATTCAATAATAGTAAATAAGAACGAATAAAAACACTCATTTTTAGATAGATAGTATTGCAAAATAAATAAAAAGGCCTTTACTATCATTTCATTTCCTCATAAGATATTGATGTAGTAAACAAAAATTAATATTACAAAACGGAATTTATACAAAAACACTCATAGAAAACGTAGCTTAAAAAGTCCTTTATGGGAATATGTAAAATTTATTTTGGAGTATTTGTAAGCTTAGTAAATATTTATTATTTTAAATAATAACAATTCAATGATTTTATATTGGCTTAAGCGTTTCTTTACTTCATTCCCTTACTTCCAAAAATCAATATAATACTAAAACTTTAAATTTATAAATAATTCCAATATTTTTTAAATAGTTGTTAAAAATATGGAAATATAAAATAATGTTTTAATACTTTTGCTTCTTTAACTTGCAAATGTAATAAATGCAAATATTTTTGCTACCTTAACATGCAAATGTTACTTCCGTATTTATAAAAACTAATTTTAAACATAATTTCATTATTAACTGATTTATCGATTGGATAATAATAAAAATATTAATATAATAATAACAACAATAACAAATAAATATTTTAAAAATAATGACAAATTAACTGAATATTCATAGGTAAAATGAACCAAAATACAAAGCATTTTTGGGTTTCCTGTTTTTACTTTTACACCAGGTTTTACTGTCATATGTATAGTTCTTATGGTGTGATTAATATGAATTTTTTCTCTCTTATGTTTTATCAATATCAAAAAACTTGTTCTCTCGTGCTGAAAAATTATCTTAGTAGATGATGTCTTATATTAGAATATTACAAAGATATAAGTTATCAGTTTTTATATTACGACATATATATTCTCGCAATTTTTGCTTACATCAATTAGAGAGTAAATATTCATAATATAAGAACGATTTCATGAGAGAAGCATTTCTGTATTTCATATTATTTAATAATTAGTTATTGGAATTTGATTTTTGTTTTATTTCAAATTATATTTATCTTTATTTTTTAAGCGATAGCTTATTTCATAAAATATATTGTGTGCATCATTGGTGATGATTGTAATTAAAGCTTCTAGTTCCACAAAAAAGAGTTTTAATCTCAACGTAAAGATTATAAATATTAAATAATTATTTCACACTTAAAATATGAATCCAGATTCAATTTTTTTAAATTCAGAAACATTTTCTAACCCAAATATTCAAGTAAATTACGTAGTGACATTGCAATAGAATAAACTCTATCATGAATACATAGCACTTAAAATTTTTCTTCAGTATTTCTTTTCATATATAACTTTTGACTTCTGTTTCAAGTACTCCATACAAATTTTTGTATGGTGTACTTCTTTATAGTTTTTTAAATACATTATATAAATAAGACTCACAATATATTTTTTATGGTTCAAATGTAAATTTTTCATTGGATATAAGTTCTTTTCTTAAACGATTCTTAGTATTTCTATTCTGTAATTTCAAATAGATAATACTTTTCAAAGTAGAAATATTTTAAGAGAAAAACACAAAAGTTGTAATAACTGTACCATTCTTATTTAATTTAATATTTCTTTTAGAAAATTAATACTTAAAAATATATTTGTTATTTTTCTGTTGCCATGCAGATTTAACGAATATAAAATTGAAATATTCAAACAAATACATTATTCCTCTACGAATAAGAACGTATTTACAAAAGCACAAATTGATAATTATTTTGCATATTTACAAATAAATATAGGCATTTTAAAGCTTTTAATATGATTTATCTATTAATTGTTCTGTGCATTCCATTCTTTAAATATGTATACTGCATAGATAATTATGAACAAAGGAAATAGTTAATGATTTTACAAATACGGTATATATGATACATCAATTTTCTGTGAAATAATTTACATTTTCGAAAACATAGACAGCATAAAAGCATGAAATTACTTCATTGTTATTGAAAAAAATTGTTGTAAATAAACATACAATATGTTAAAATCGTTTTATTTATTTATTTGATGAGAATTTCGATATTTAGGAAAACATACCTTTAAATAATATTATTAAAAAATTTTGTAACCTTATCTAGAAAAAATTCTTTTTATTTTAAAAAATGTATATTTTAAATTGAATTTATTAAAAAATATATCCCTTACTATTAATAATAATTTCAAATTTGATTTAAAGATTTACTATCTTTGATTACAAATGTAAATTGAAATAAATTTACAATACTTAAAGCTTTGAAAATATTCCAAAAAAGTTTCATATATTCACTCAACTGTGGCTTTCTTTAAATTTTCCCCAATCAGAAAGGAAGAGAAACGCAATATGCAAATTAAGTTCGTTCTGCTCCATGATTCCAGTACCCTTATTCATGGACTGTTAAACAGAATAAAACGATTCGTGCGTAAGTGAATCTTAAAATTTTCATCAGGATTTCCAAGTCTTAATCTTAACCTTTCTCAACCTTAATATTAAAACTCTTGATTTTCTATATCCTTAGAAGAAAGGTACTGTTTGCAGTGACAAAATCTTTCTGAATAATGTCATTAAATAAATTCAACACTAAGCTTTATTCAGTATATTGATTTAAGACAATAAAATTCTAAAATCTTATTTGAATTGTCATTTCAAGTAAATTGAGTGAAAAATGTTCTTATATATATGCTTTCCTTATAAATATTTCTGAATAATGAAAATATATTGGGAATAATAATATTATATCAAAACTGTATCTGTTATATCAAATCAAATATTATTTTTCTTAAATATATATAAAATATTGATAGTTTATTCCCATTATAATCATATTAAAACCCATTCGTTCTTAAATTGATTATTACTAAATATGATGATAATTAAAGATAATTATTTAACTCATCCTATTTTACTCCAAAAATATTTTATGCCAATAGATTTGAGTAAATCTGTTGAAAAATGCGATTTTAAATATATTTAAAATGCAAAACTATGACTACCGATAAAAAAATTTTTATGGTTATATATATATATATATATATATATATATATATATATATATATATATATATATATATATATATATATATATATATATATATATATATTGGATTTACAGACCACAGGCTATATAGATTTGTAAGCAACTAAATAACATATAAATAAGTATTAGTTTTATAAATCATATAAAAGCTTTCTTTTAGTCTGAATATTTAAAAAATAAACCCAATATATCTGCAAAATAATTTATAGGAAATATAATTAAAAATCTAATTATTGCATAAATTCATATTATAGTTAACATATCTTACTATATAATTTTAGAAATTAAACGCGTTAGAATTTTTTCTGCATTTTTTAGAAACTTTAAAAATTTAAGTTTGTGAATACTCCCTAAACAAAGCATAGAGAAAACGAACGTTGAACAATATTATTCATATATTCTCTCGTCATTGAAAAATATAAAAAATACATTATGACCAAAATGGATATTTTTTAAATATATATATTCATTCAAAATATATTCTCAAAAAATAATGAAAAGTTCTTAAAAATTATTTTCATTTACTAAAAATAGAATAAAGTGCATTTTGCATTCAAAAGCATACTTGAAATAAAATAATGACAAAGGAAACAGAATCATAAAAAAGAAATGAGATTATGATAAATTTTTGTGAGTAATACGGTATGTAAGAAAGAAAAATGCACTATAAAATCATATTACTTTTTTAAACTCAGCATTTTTTATTTGAATTTTTTCTAACATAGCATTTTTAAATATACGTGTAAATGTAGAAAATGTACTTTTAAAATACTTATTGTAGTGAATATAAATGCAATTTAATGAATATTTTCTAGGCATTCATTCATATTATCAGAAGAAACCATCCGAATTCTGTGTTAAGAACTTTAAATGAATATCTTCATGGTGAATATTTAAAAGTTAAAACTACCACACAAAACAGTAATTGTATATTCCAGTGGCAGGAAACTAAATGAAAAATTGCCAGCAACAGTTTTGAGTGAATCTTCAAACACCACATGCAGTGTAAGTTTGAAGAAATTTGAAACAATTTTTTTTATTTCTTTGCTTAAGTATCATATATGCATTTATAAAGTTACTGAAATCTGAATGTACATTTATAAGTACTTATGCACATATACATATGTGTGCATATGTTGAAGCATTCATGTATTCATTTCTTATTAAATAAATATACAACTAGAAATGTATTATACTCGCGTGATTATTACATAAAGCAACGGTGTAATCTAAAGATAAATGGGTACTAAGGATAAATATGAATAAAAATAATTATGAATTAAATAATTTTATTAAATAAAGATAACATTAGATGGATACTAAAGATAAATTTTTTAACATAGCTACGTTAGATAATACTATTTAACAATACATGGAGGAAACTAATGTGGGATAATATGATTCTATATTTCCTCAACTTCGAAAATGTAGAAATACTTTGTAGCTCAAATGGGTAACGTCTTAAATATATATATTCATTCAAAAAATCTTAAACATAGTGAAATTTTCTTAAAAACTATTTTCTCTTACTAAAAATAGAAAAACTCATTTAAAAACCCTTTTGAAATTAAATAATGACTAAGAAAGCCGAAAAAAAATGAAAAATGATTAATTTTTGTGAGTAATATGTTCAATAGAAAAGAATAATAAATATACTATTACAGTATATATGTCAAGTGTTAAAATATCTACAACCATGAGGGAATTTTCAAAATTGTGAAAATCTTTTCAAACTAATTTGTTTTTGATGTTTGAGAATTCATATTACTCAGATTTTTAAAATGTTTTATAAATATACATGCAGCTGTGAAAAACGATTAAATCAAAATATTTAAAATATTCACAAAAAATTTAGTAGCATGCAAGAAATGACAGGAAATAGTACAAACATGCAATTTATATTACAAGGCTAATTAATATTAAGTTCATCAAGTTCTAGTCTTAATGACGTCCTCACTAAACTTTTCTATAGGGTGACCTAGATTAAGTTCATTGCTGTTATGTTGTGAAATCAAGATTTAATTACTTTTTATCAATTGCATTTAATTTTTTATTCTCTCTTATTCAGAAATTTCCTTAACTGGATATAAATATTTTTAATATGGTTAAAATCTGGACCTCTATTTCTGGAAAGGAATAGGGTCATTTGCCGCCCAACTTGTCTAGTGGTCAGAGTGCCTGACTACGGATAAGGAGGTCATGGGTTCGAATCCCGGTTCAAACATTTATGTACTTTCTCTCTCTCTCTCTCATCTCTTTGTCCTTTCTTTGTATGACTGTGTTGTGAATGGTTGCCTACCTTATAAACGGTTACCTATGGCATGTGTGTACTGAAGAAGTAGGACTCCACACCTAAATATGGTTCAGTTGGAAAAGTGGAGCAGTGCACACTATATTGCCAGTTAGCTGGCACACGACAACAACAATAGAATCATTTTGAAACAATTTTTCTCATACTGTAGTTATTAAGCACATTACGGAAATTAGATCTTGTTCAAATAAAAATCCTTAATTGTCTTTGATATGATCAAGAGTAGTGGTATTTAGTTAAGAGGACAAAAAATTTTTTATACATTTATAGACATTTATACTTTAATTTATCCCTAAAAGAGAAATCTTGCCTACTCCTTTTTTATGCCAACCTCAGATCATTACAGTAAATAGATGTAGGTATAAATCACTCAGAAGGGATATGTACACCAACAATATATACTCCTTATGCATTTTAAAACATCACTAGCAAATAAGGAAATTTGAGAATCAGCATTTCAAATAACTCGATTCTATATTTTGTCTAATTAACAGTGAATTTATCCCAGTTAAATTTTTCAAACTTATCTTAAAAAATAAAATATTTTTTATTGAATTCTGGGATTTACAGAAAATTGTATGAATTTACACGAATTAGTCCATGCAACAAGTGTATTATATTGCACCATTTCTTGTATACTTGAATATGATTTTCTTCTATTTAATTCTTCTACCATCAGTGGACGTTGTATGTATTTTTCTACTTTTGCTAGTTTTAATTCGTAGTAATATGGCCTATTCATATATTATCAAAAGTTTAAATGCGTCAAATTTAACTTTCTTACGAATTTCTTAATTATTTTGTTCCCAACTGTAACATTTATCAGAAGTATTATAAAAATTTTATTTATTTGATAAATGCTATTGCTACGAAGAAATTCAGAATTTTTCGGAGATTAGTCAATTGTTTAAACGTTTCTATAATTTGGCTATATTTTAAATAATAACTAATGAAATAAAATAATAAAAGACAAACAATTTAATATCAATCACTTAAGACACTGATTATTCAGAATTACAGTAAATAATAACAAGACTTCTGCAACATGGCTTCTAATTAAAATAACATCAGATTTGTATTCAAAACACTCTGGTTTATCATTAATATCCCGATGAAAACTTCGATGCTTCATAGTAAATTAAACTCACTGCGCTTCATTTATCTTTCTTAGTTAGATTTAATTTTTATATATTTCAAATAAAAAAATTGCTTCATTTTATTTTTAATAAAATTATTTTTCTAACAAGATATATGTTTATGGCAGTACTTCCAAAATATAACATAGATACGAATTTTTTAAACTTCGAAAGTAATCTTTTTCTTAGAGGTTTCCAGAATTTTTCCACTTCTATACCTTTTGCCTGACTTATTCTGGGTCCCTATTAAAACTACTCCCTTTAAAATTCAAAGCGCGAGTTACCGGATAAATTGAGAGTCATCAAATCATATTTGATATTCATAGTTAAATTGATCACGTTTTTGAAGGTGAAAAAATTGATAGCATAGATGATAAGACATGTATTTTAATTTTGTTAATAAATAAAATGAACTAACAGCGATTTTGTTAGATATTGTTTAATATAAACACATATTTTTTTCTCGACGTAAGCGTTTTATCAACGTAGAAAATATTTTGTGCCATCAACAATTATTAGTGTCAACTACACGATATATTAAACTATTTTTAACTAATTAATATGATAACTTTTGTAGGTTTGTAAAATCTCTGTCAAAAATAGTGATGTATTTTGAAATAGAGAGATCTCATATTTTTTAATTCAAGTTACGTGATTGCTCATAAATATTATTTTTCTTCCTTGGATAAAAATATAAATTAATATAATTTTTATAAAGATTGTTTAATTACATTTCTGAAATCGGATAGTTAAAACAGTATTTAAATTTCATGAAATATTTAAAAATGCAGTGAATGTTAAATACCAAAATTAATTTAGTAAGAAAATGCTATTATATGTGAAGAATAAGAATGAAACAAAAGATAATTACATTTTTCTTAATTTTCCCATTTGCATAATTATGTAAGATCTTATCTAATATCAATTTATTGAGAATAATGCAGCATAGAAGTAAAGTTGAGAAACTTTAATAGGTAAACATGATTATACTAAAAACTTTCAATTAAGTCTTGCAAGAAGTTACGTTTCTTTGTATTATCGAGAAATTTAGTGAACGGTTATTAGTGGCCGAAAATCTCTGAATACATTTAATGATAAGAAAAACTCTTATTATAGTGCATAAAGTTTTTCAGTTTATTTCAGGCTGTGAAATTACTAATCATTTTACCGTAAACACGCATTGTTCTCTTTGACAAAGATGTCAGCTTCCAATACAACTCCAAAATTAATTATGTAATATTAATAACAACATGTATTGAATTTTTTTTCCTCGTTTTCGTTACTACTCTCTTTTCTTCAAGATTTATTTTCTTAAGAGGCATTTTAAATAAATGTAACTTTTAATAAGAAAAAGTATTTTTTACCAAAAACTGGAAATATTAAACTATATACCTTTATGTGGATTACTAAGAATATTTAATAAACTAAATTCTTAAATGTTTCATATTTCTTATTTTTATTATCCAAATGCAATGCCTTATTTTCAAAATAATCCATTTTTATAGAACTTTTGTTTTAAAAAACAAAATATTATTTTGTAAAAAAACTTGAAATATTAAATTATCTCCGTATAAATTAATGCATTTAAAATTACTATTTGAATATAATATATTTTATGATTTACTTTTCTCGTTATCTTTGTGGCACTGAAAAGTTTTCATAAGGATTATCAAGCAGACATATATGTATAGGAAACTATGACGAACATTATATAATAAGACATTTACATTTGTCACATTACGTAAAAAATATTTTACTTATATTTTATTGAGAATTCGTTTTATAATGTTTTTAGCTTTACCATTCAGTATTACAATTAAATTTTGAAATTCAGTAGATATATATTTTTATTTTTTATGTGATTTAATCTAAATGATTGCAATTTATTTTCACCAATACAAAGTGAGAAGAACATTAGTCATCGTATATAAAACAATGCTCCAAAACAGAAGATGAATTGACCTTAGAAATGGAAAATTAAATGGATGATTTATATATAATGGTCTTTTAGGGATTTTTTATTATGTTTTGCTTAGTGTCAGATATATTTTTTCTGACGAGTAATTACTCATTATCTTATGTTTAAACTGTATTGAAATTCGTTGTATTTGGTTTACTGCTATTTAAATAAAGTTTTTCCACTTAGAATAATCCTCATTTTATCTATAAAATGGTTATTTCTATTACAATATATTGATAAATCCTATGAATTTCAAGAAAAGACAATCACATTTTAAGCTATATTTTAAATTCTCCTATATAATATGATGTATATTTATTTATGAAAATAATGCATCCAATGAAAGTATACCAATGCAGATAATTTCTCTTGCGACAGGAAACGATAACAAAAGGACCGAAAATTAATTTTATCTCTTAAGAGTCCTTAAAAATATTAAAATACTTGTTCTAATAGTAAAACATTCAGTTAACATTTTTTCTCTATTAATTTGAAAATACTAGTTTTATTTCCTACTCAGCACTCAAAACTTTAACATATTCTTCTGTAAGTAGATTGTGGTAAATAGAAGCATGCCTGATGCATTTTGGCTATTGTAATATTATAGAATATAATTATGAGATCCTGTGATCTCGAATTCACATGTCTCAATAAAACATATTTATTGATTGTAATTATTCATATTTTAATCCTGTTTAATCGTCGTTAAAATAAAAGTGATAAGGGACACCAAAAAGATATCTTTCAATAACTATTCTACGTTTATTAAAATGTATTGTAAAGTTCTCAAAAGGTAAGGTTTTAGTGACAGATAAATGCGAATATCTAAAGCATAATCACTTTGCAAAAATTGTTATGATTCAAGTATACATATTAACATAGAACAATGTATGATTTCAACGCAAGGAATAGACTAACAAGTTTAGGTTGTAATTAAACATTTCAATCATATACTTTCAGAAAAGAATTTTTCATCAAGAGTCGGCTACATTCACATGGCGTAAGGGAGCTCCTAATCACCCATTCTAACCAATTTACCTACAGAAGTGCAACATCTATTTCCCGTTGTTTAACAGTGTCTATATATATAGGATTCAAATCTTAATATTAAACTTTGAAGAGCCTTTTCTTATTACTAATCTACGGTAAATCCTCCCTTGAAGTTAAACTTTGACAGTTTGGATTAATGAGGTCATTCGCTTTCTCATTATTTGAAGGTAATGAGTTTTACTGTGACTCTAATGGTGGCTGAGAAAGTTGTAGTCATGGTGTCCTCCATATGAAATAGGGATAACAAGATATGTTTTGGGATCTTCAGCTTGAGATCTGCTTCCAAATTACTTACAACACCATCCAACTGCTTCCGTTTAATTGCTCAGGTTCTATTCATCAACTCTGGGAAGCATGCGAGTGTAATAACAACAACCCCACGTTGAAATTAGTCTAAGACTACTGGACTGAATTTTCTAAAAATATAGATTTAATAATTGTTTTTGTTCTTCCTTCAAACATGAATTTTTCCACAAGTTAGATTTCTTTTTTACATTTCATTGATCTAAATTATATTTTTGGAGAAATATATGGGTATATATCAGAATCTCTCTCTCTCTCTCTCTCGCTCTCTGTCTCTCACGTGCATATCAAAAACTATAATTATTGTTTTGATCAAGTAGTATTAAGTATCCAATATCATAAATTAATTGCAGCTTATGAGTGTTTCGTTATAAAAAGTTAACGAAATTTCAAGATTTATAACAAACAGTTAGTGATTTAAAATCGTTTAGAAATGCCACACCGAAAATAGCTCTCTGACGCAGAATAGGTTGTCAAAAAGAGGCTGTTGCTTGGCGTACAGTAGCTTAAAAATCCCATGTCTGGATATTGACGGAAGTGTGGTCTTCCCTGGAGCTAAGATGTTAATTCTGTGTTACGTTCAGGGATCATTTACTTGATCACCTCCTTTGATAAATATTACTAATCATTTTGTAATCCTTATTTTTACGTTCAAGAACAAATTGTAATAAATACCTTTTTTGTTATGTAGCCTCCATAAATTTTCTGTGTTTTATTCCTAACGTGAAAATTACTTCCTGTCTCTATATTAGTATAACATGCTAAAACAACCACTGTATCCGCTTACAAAATTGTGTTTTGTAACAAACACATTTCAAACTCCAGGATTATTTCGAAGTATACCTGTGCTACTTTTCTGACCTGGAATTCTTATGCGATTCCAAGTCTTCTTGAAAATTACCCTACTGATGCTGGAAGTTTTCGAAATTAGGATACACTGCATGGTGTCTCCTTGAATATTTATCTCATATAATATTTTTTTCCATGCAGTCTCATCAAAGTACTGTACAAATCATCAGTAACAAAATTTTTTAAAGGATTAATTTTCTTGATATTTGAGACTCAAATCTTGAAATGTATTTAAAGTTAACTTTTGAAAAAGTCGGGCTGTTTTTCTTTAAAAAATTTCCCTTTTCCTTTTTTAAATTTTAAAATTGAAATCTCGGCAACTATATACAAAATACACTTCTCTCCACTTAGTAAAACAATGTTTTCCGTTGAAACTTTAAAATTGGAATTAAGATATAAAGGATATACTGCAGATAATATTCATGAGAGCGGGTTATTACATTAGCTTAAGTAATTATTACATTTTTATTTCTGTTTATCCAATTTGTTTTTCAGTATTTTATAAAATAGCTTAAAACCATTCTTTCACTATGCGAAATTATTCTGATACTGTGGATTAGCAGCGTTGTATTAGTTATTAAAATTTGAAAATTAGTGTGAATCATAACATATTAAAAATATTACTTATTGTATTTAAATATTATGAATTTATAGTTTTAGGTTCTACCAGCATGACAAACTTTTATCATTTTATTAGATATTTCAAAAAAATGAAATTTTATTTCAAGGGAAAAGAATTTGTTTCGTTTTTTATTGAATTCATGAACAAGAATTTCTTTCCATATTCTAAGGAATTTGTCTAATTCTCATTATCAGGTCGTATTAAGCATGTCAAATATTATAATTTATTATTATCTATTATTTACAAAAAATTTAAAAGTATCTGGAAACTGAAACCCTGTCTTATTCAATTGAAATCCAAAGAATCAAAGTTTCAACTGCTTGTTCTGCAGGACGATAAATGATATATAAGTTTAGTGAAACAATAACATTAAAATATTTTCTAGTACTAATTTTTTGCAACAACAATTCAAATACTACGAAATTTGAATAAATTAACAGTTACAATATAGTCAACAAGAAAAATATTTGAAAATGCTTTATATTTGATGATATAATTAAATACTTATTTTGAAGAATTTTCTTCTAACATGATATTTTTACTTAAATAACAAATAAGGTTTGAATAATTTTTCTGTGTGAGAGTGTGGGTTCTTAATTTATCTAAAATATTGAAATCCAAATGTTTTAAAATAAAAAAGTAATTTCAATTTTTAAAAGTAAAAAAGATATTTTAAATAAATTAAGTAGAAAAATTATTCATTTTTCCAAAATAATGTTAACAATTAATAACAGAATTCCTCTTGGACTAAAAAATATTATCTAAGTGTTTCAAACGAGAAAAATATTATTAAATAGCGGATAATTTGTGCTGTTTTAATAAATCACGTTTTCATCGAGGTTATTCCATACATTTATTTACTAAACATTATTTTATTGCGTATTTTTCAAACGTTAAAAATATAGATTTATATTTAGTACCAAAAAAATTTTAAAAATGCTGCTTTTTTTCAATTATGAAAAAGAATGTTTTCCTAAAATAATTGGTACAAAATACTTGATTAATTTTTCGTAGAAAATTTATCAAATTTAAAACTTGCATTGAAAACCGGATACCACATCAGTACTTTTTATATTAATTGGGTTGGAAAAATTATTATTTCATATTTATCAGTTAAACGCGTATAGGTATAATACTTGTTGAAAAGTTATGTATTATCTACTTTTCTCTTTCCCTCAGTCAAAATATTTAATTATATCAATCAATAAGTTCTAAAATCTATTCAAATCATTCATTTATTAATCTCATCTTACATTAAACACAAAGTATGAAAAAATACTTTATTTTATAAAGTCATTATTTCTTGGAATAATTTATAATGCTTGTTTTAACTGTCAGTAAAATAAGCGTTAACAATAATGTTTGCAAAGAGTTAAGGATTTTAAAAACCAGTTATTTCGAGTTATATTTATTATGAATATGAGCAATTTTGTGCCTTGAATTATTATAAAACATTTAAATAAAAACATTTTCTTTATTTATACGTTTTCCATTGTTGAATACGTAAATCAACAAATGATTTTCCTAACTTTTATTATTGGAAATTTATTTTTATTATTTACAATTTCTTATTAAACTTATTTATCTCTCTTAATTTCCCTTTCCGGATTTGACATTGAGTTAAAAAATCAATTGGTTTACTTTTAAAACATTTTTTTTAAAAAATTCTTCCTTCTGTTATCTAAATAAATGTTCTATTTTTATTTAATTTAATAATAGACTTCAAAAACAAATGCTTGATGCATAAAAGCTATTGTAAATGAAAACTACTGCTATCTAATGCCACCCAACTTGTCTAGTGGTCAGTGTGCTTGACTGCGGATAGGGAGATCCTGGGTTCGAACCCCGGTTTGGGCATGGATGTACTCTCTGTCTATCCTATCTTTGTCTTTTCCGTGTATGAATAAGTTGTGAATGGTTGCTTACCCTATAAACAGGTACCTATGGCATGTGTGTACTGAGGAAGTCAGACTCCACACCTAAATATGGTTCAATTGGAAAAGTGGAGCAGTGCACCCCATATTGCCAACCTAGCCGGCACACGACAATAACAACTGCTAACAGATAATTTTACATTTTCTTCAATTCTAACAAATGAAAATCTCTATAAATAATTATTTATTAGCAAAATTCGCACAAAACTTAATAACGTAGTCAAATATAAAAATTAATTAATATTAATGAGTGTGAAAAATAATTAATTTATAAATTTTGAAGAAATTTACTCTTTTAAAGTACTATTAACTGTAGTGTTTATGTTATCTTTAATCTTTCAAAATTGGCATAAATATCATGACGAGTGAATTGATAACGTCAATTATAAATCGGTTAGCATTTCCTGAATACACTTCAAAGTGTATTTTTTCTGCAGTACAAATAGATAAGAGCTTCAGATATAAGATACTTTCAAGGATGCAGTTATATGTGCTCAAAAAGAATTCTGAAAATATTTAAATGTTCATAGAAACGCAATACCTATGTACTTTCTTCGAGTGAAACTAGAGCTATCGAGGCACAGGTTCCGTATAATCCATGCGTCGAATTCTAAGATTGGCGATTTTTTTATGTATCTGGTAACCTTGCTGTTTTTACGTCATATATCTGGAGACATAAGAATTATGCATAAAATTCCATTTTGGTAACCCTAGTATTTACGTCATTTTAGCAAAATTTCTTCATCACCAAAAAATTCAGAATTTGGAATCATAGATTATACAACACCTGTGCCGTTATTGAAGTCATAAAACAAAATTGTATCGATCTTTGAGAGTAATACCGATATTAAAAGCTTATTTATTGCCAGATGAATATCATTAATTTTGTGAAAAACCATTTGTGACTTTTTTAACTTAATTTCACATTTTAGGTATTATACTTAGCTTCCAAATAAAAACTAACGGTAATGATATTCGTGTAATAATTTCAAAAGCCACTTTTTAGAAGATCCTTGATGATACGTTTGCTTGTTGCAGTTTGTATATTTTGAAACAGTTTCTTTAAGAAATCCAAAATTTAGCTGTGGAAATTTACATAATTTATATTTTATTTTTTAGACTTAAGTCTTAGCACTATCATTAGTTTATTTCATCTTTAAAAACTTTATGTAAATCAAATCCTCAAAATTGTTTTGGAAAATTTAGGATAAATTAATTTTTTTTTATTGAGAACAATGCCATTAAGTAACTTTTAAGGTTTTTGTAATTGCTTGAAGGATTATGTTTCTAATTGAGTTTCTAATTTATACTAAACTAATCCAATGAAACTTTTGTAAAGCATTTTCCAAAAAATGTTATCAGAATTTATTTGGAATATTTATATTTCATTTTTCAGAAATGCAAGTGAAATGGAATATCTCAATAAAAGGGATTAAAATAAGAAAAATTGTTGTTTTCAATTTACATAAAAATCTCATAACTTAGCAGTAACATCATTCATTACCGTAAAAAAATGTTTAGCAAATAATGAATTTATATGTATTTCATAAACATATTTTTTTATCAAAAAAGATATAATTACGTATTATCAATTATTACTTGAAAACTTCTTCAACTGGAAGAAAGTGTTTATTTGCTACTTTATATCAGTTTTTAAATATGTAATGCGTGTCCATTTTCTATGAATTTCAAAGAAATATCTCTTGCATTAAGGAATTTACAGCCATTTTTTAAAAAACATGCTTCAAACATCTGAATTATTGAATAAGTCATTTCATTTGGATTTTTAATAATTATTCAGCTATTAATTTCATTTCCATCAAGAGATATTATTTAAACAGATTTAGATTTTTTTAGATCCAAAGTATCTTATGCATTTAAAGTTCTTTTAAAGCATGATGTTAAAAATATTCTTAAATAAAGCCTATATTTTTTAACAATATATTTTATTGATAATAATATTTATGCTTTTGTAATAGATTCAATCAAATATGTGAATATTTGCCTGTGATTTCCTCACAAAACAACTAAAAAATTCAAAAAAATTACAAAAAATAATATTAGTTGTTTTCAAATATCAATAGATTACAGTTGGTGATGTTTCGTATATTCAGGCAAAAATATGAAATTTTTAAACTTACTGAATTTTTAACTTGAGTAGTTCCACAATCTCTATGTCTTGTATTGGAATCAAAAAATTTAAAATATGTAAATTTCCAATGCTACACAGAAATGTGCATATTTATATAATGTAATAAGTTGATATATACAAGATTAATGATGTCGCAATTATATTTCTCTCAAAGAGTGTTTATAAAAGTATATTAAAAATAATCTATCTCATAAAAATTGCTATTTTCAAGACAAATTTTATTACTTTGGAAGAATATCACCATGATAATCTAAAAACTCTTGCCTTCGGTGCAACAGTTCGTGGGTTCGAATCCCACTTTGAGCATGGATGTTTGTAGTGGTTCGGAATCCACTTTAAGCTGTAGGTCCCGGTCTAATTAGCCCTCGTGTGCAAAAAATGACCGTTGAGTGATAAACAAACCAAACCAAACCATGATAATCTAAATCGACATTATTAATATGATAAAAAATATAAATAATGTGAATGCATTTAGATTTTTCAGAAATATTTTGTTAATACTATGTGTAATAATGTATAATGTTTCGTACCAGACATCATTCATTTACTCATTATGATATTATATTGTATTGCTTTCAAGAGGATTGATACTAAAAAAATTAATGGAAAACAAAGCGATAGTATGGACTACAAATTAATCCACAAAAATAATTTAACAGACATTTTGTTATCAAAATTACAATGAAACATATTGAAAGCAATGAATTTAACAGATAAAAATAAATAATGATGAACTGCTATGAAATATTGATTTAAAAAAACAATTCATTTTTTCGTAATATTTCGATAATTATCATTATTTTAAATATCTATCAAAAAATATGATTAAGTTAAGATGTAAAAAAGTAATTTGGGGAATGTATTTCTTGAAAAATGCATTATAGTACAAATCGTATTAACAATTAATATGCAACTCTTTATAAATTAAATGTTACCGGCAATATTAAAACTTAAATTACTCGTGTTTACAACTTAAGAATTCTTTCTACTTTCTCAAAATCTTCTCACGGAAAGATAAATTGATGTTCCCCAAGATTAATAAGAGTTGAAAAACTTTTAGGAAACTTACACTTTCGCCAACTGTATTTCTCAAATGAAACGTCACTCCAAAATAAAGAATTTCTATCGAAGAACGCTGCCAAAAGAATTGTTCAAACAAAAATAAGTTTTAACGAAACTAAGGCAATTTACTTATGTTAGTAATACCCTTAAATGTTATTTCGCTCATTTGTTAAGAAATGCTGGATATTAAAATAATGACATTTCAATTTAAAGTATTTTTTAATTATATCAGCAAATAAAAAATTAATATTGGTAAAAAAATATTTAACATTTAGATTTAATGCAAATCACAAAATTAAAACTTGTCTATAAAATGAATTGCATTTCTTTTTCAATTGAAGCATACCATTCAAAAACTAAATAAATTTTTCTCAAACACTAAAAATTCCTAAATTAAGTTCTTAAGACAGTAAAATAAAAAAATAAATTAATCAGATAACCTGAAGTTTATAATAATTAAGATAAGAGAAAGTTATTTGAAAAGATTATATTAGTTAAAGAAGTTATTTGGAAAGAGTTAAGAAGTTATTAGAAAGTTATTAGGAAGATTTGTCTTGGAAAATTACCATTACCATTAAAAAAAATATGGTAAATTGTAAATACTAATTTTTTATCTTATTAAATGTATAGTTTTTCTCTAAGTATAATTTTTTTGGTAAACTCAAAAGAAAATTTACCTTATAATACTTCCTTATGCATTTTGATATTTTAATTAATTTTACTAAATTGTGAATTATTTGATACAATTTTACATATCTCTCTGCTACATTTTTTACAGATCTGAAATTACATATATTACATTCCTTACATTCTAGCATTGAATTATTTAATAAATATTGCAAACAAAAGGAATGTGCTAAGGAAACTACAGATACATACTTCTCTTATTGTGTTATCACTCTATGTAGATAAAAGAAATTGTAATTTAGAATAAATATAAGATTTTTATGTATAATGTTCATGAAATCGTATAAAGAACATTTAAATTGTTGATTCGTATTGAAAAAATACAATACTTTACAGCTGAATTTTTTTTTAAAATATATGTAATTAAAAACGGCCGCATGTTATTAAAATATATCAAAATGTTTTCTGTAACCAGTATTGTTGTAAAAAAAATTCAATTTTTCTTAATGAAATGAAGCAATGAGATACGAGCTCATCACTTAATTTCATAAGGAAAAATCGATTAATGTATTCAGTAAACAATGCATTTAATGATAAATAAAAACCCATTCAGTTTCAGAATAAATTTAAAAAAATTTAATATAATGCTTGTTATGAATATTGCAAGTTAACAAGACAAACATTTACTATAAAAAGAAATATTAAAGAAAATAGCATTAGAAATTGCCGATATATTACATATCTTTAAAAACACAACTTTTCAAAAATGATCTGGCTCTCATATATCCCTTATTTTTGTTTCATCATTGCAAGAAATTTTTCCCTAAATTGCATGACTGTATTTTAATTATAATTTTAAATATAAGTAACTCATCTAAATTCTTATATATTTTCAATATTTCTAATTGCTTTCAGAACGCAAAAACTTTAATTTATTTACTAACATTAAAACAAAATAGTATCACTTTTTAAAACTATTAATATATTTTAAAATGGAAACTAAGTTCAACCTTTGTCATTATTAAAAGTAATGCATTAAATGTGATGATGGCTAAATTTATGAATTAACTTTATTTATTTCCCATGTGAAATAAGCGATAAGATCTAATTAGTTTTCCGCAGGATTTGATAAGATAGCCTTAGGTATGCTTCAATATAATTATCAGAATCATATACATGTCAGAACAAAGCATGCAAGACTGATTTAGATATATCTTGAGAATCGAAATTATTAATTAGTACTAATTAATGCAAGATGATGTATTCACAAATGCCCGTAATTCATTTATTCAAAGAAACAAGAAACTTGGTTGAATTACATACTTATCAGGTATTTTTATTGTTTCCGTATGTACCACTCTCATATTCAGTTTATTTAATTAAATATTAATTTTCACTGATTATTTAATAGAATGTTGTTCAAACAATCTCTAGAAAATATTATCATGCACTACGTTGTTAATAGTGTTTCCTTTAAAGTCATTTATTTGAATCTTAATATCTACTGGCACACATTTTCATTTTTCTCATTCATGTTTCAAAATAGCAACCAAAAAGTACGTCATTCACTGCTATGAATAAATACATCAAATTTGTAAATGAATAGAATTTCAATGCAAAATTTTCCAGTCGCATTAAATTTGTTAATGTATAAGAATCACATTTAACGCATGGTATGAATAATGGATATATCTTGTTGATTGTTATCGTCTCAGTTTAAATATTACCACTTGAACTTTTCAATATACTTTTCATGTAGTTTACTGAATATATTACTTTATTTGAATGCATTGTTTTGTAAATTTTCAGTAAATTTTAATTCTTACCTAAGCATATTTCCCTTCACTTCTCACATCCCTTTGTAGACCTCCTAGATTTTGAATAGAAATTAATTATATCATCATGAAAGACTTTTAGATAGAAGCTATACATCTTGAATTTGTTACCTGCTCATTCCATTTAAATTGTTCTTAAAAGAATCGCAGACAATTGCATTTTCAAGTACACTAAATGTAAAATAACTAATTTAAAATAAAATATATTATTGAAAAAGAAATAAATATTAACTTTAATGCATTCTCGTATGTCTTTAATTCATTTATACTTGACCTATTTTTAAAATAGTATGTAATTTTAAAATTGCATTTTCAAGTACACTAAATGTAAAATAACTAATTTAAAATAAAATATATTATTGAAAAAGAAATAAATATTAACTTTAATGCATTCTCGTATGTCTTTAATTCATTTATACTTGACCTATTTTTAAAATAGTATGTACTTTCTAAAAAATTACATTTTTATTCATTGTTTTTTGATTGATTTTGTTACTTTTTTAAAAAAGTATCTATACTGATAAGTCGACCATGTTTTGGCCGAGGATTGAAACCTGTGCTTTGACAGCGCAAATCACTTCTTAAGTTATAATTTATCTTTACAAAAGCTTTTAATATATTTACTTGTATCGCCAATGTGTGCGTGGTAGTAAAGTATATAAATAAGAAAACATAAAGTATTGCATCATTTATATTTTTAAGATGAGATTTGGCATAATATTAAATTGAGAATATAAAATAATCCTTTTAAGTTAAGAAATCAAGAAAATAATTTTAGATGAGTTGATTATTTCTCATGGAATTGCAGACATAATTGATGCAAAAAATATCAGAAATATATAAATAGTATCAGAAACGAAATCAACTTTTGACTCTATAACAAATAAAACAATTACAGATAAACAAAAACTGATGAAACTGGTTTGCATATTTGCATGCAAAATTGCTTAAAATAGCTAAACTTTACCAATTTTGTTCCTTTTTTTCTCCTAGTTTCTTTTTTTAAAGATCTTTTGATTGATTTTGTTTCTTTTGCTCCCAATATAATAGTTGCTTTTGTATAGGCAAATATTTTTTGTTTTTATAAAATAAAATATTTCAGTGAAATAATTGTTTGCTGTCATTTATCCTTTGAATTTTCTATTGTTTCTCTTAATCTGTAATAATAAATTACAGATTCTATTTGTAAACAAGAACTTTATTAAGAAATCTGAAATGTACATTAATACAACTCTTATCTAGAAACGTATTAACTCAATTGGTTATTATTTTTTTAATCTTTATAGATTTCATCCTCTTCCAGTAATGGAAATTTTTCATTTTGTTAAGCAATTGAATGTTTCTTCAATATTATACGTGAAGCAGTGCTGATTCAAAAAATAAATATTTCATAGTGTCTATCGTTAATGTAAGTTACTATTGTCAATTTAATAAATAATATATTAGATAAATATTTATCATAAATGTTTAAAAGTCGGAAGATAAATTGTCTAAATATATTTTTCTAAAAAAAAAGTGTTAAATAATTAATTTTTAATCATTCGAAATATTTCCAATTTACAACGTATTATTTAAAATTGATAGTTAAAATTCATTATAAATTATATTTGTGTTTTACCTATCCTTTATTATTACCAGAATTTAAAGCATTTTTACACTTAAGATATACGTAAAAAACCTTATTTTAAAATAATATAAATAAACTTCTTTCTCAGCTTAAAATTTAATTTTTCCCAAATTTAATGGTTATCATTTAACTGATCATCATTAGTTAAAAGTTAATAGCAGAATATTATAGTTACTTATGAAAATACAATGCAAATACGATTCTTCAAATAAAACCATCATTGACACCGAGTTGTGTAAATGTCATAGGAAATTTATAATATTGAACTGACCATTCCTATGATGCTTTGTAACGCTTTGAAATGTGTTGGATCACCTATTCGATATGAGTTTTAATGACAAGAAAACAATGAGTGCAAATGAAAAAGAAAAATTCAAGCTAGTAATAATCATTCTCTTAGGTGTACATAAATTTTGAAACATATAGTGCGCTTAAACATGTTGTAAAAAACTGACTTATAAAATATGATTTATTCCACTCTTTAAGATTTGCCTCATCACTATAGACTTGCCTGATATCCTGTCATTGCTTGCACTTCAAATGATGCTAAAAAAATTGATTTAGATATAATTCGCAGCCTTGACCTAGGAACTAGGGATAATATTTGTTTCTTTCCAGTAGATTCCAGCTCATTGTGGTATTCCTGGTAATGTTGCTACTGACTTTTTGGCAAAGAAAGGTGCAATTTTCTTTCACAAACCTAAACACCCTTTCTTGCCATTTCGTAAAATTATTGATTAAGAGAAAACGTGTTATTAGAATAAAGCATATGGCATTGTGTGATTCTGCCAATAAACTTTGGGACTTCCTTATTATAGGATCAGAGACTAATTCTAAATTTCCTATAAGTGCAAGTGAGGTACATTTTTGGCTTTCTACAGACCATGACTATTTATAGGTATTTTTGTATTATTTTAAACTTCGGAGTTCTCTTTTCTGTCCTTTGTGTAAACAAGATCAAATATTTGACTCTAACCTTTTTGACTCGTGCCCTGCCCTTGTATTTTTAATATCTTCCATTCAAAGGTATTGGAAGGGCAGATAAATAATGACGTAATAGTCACTTCTCTTGCAATTTGTAATAAATAAATATATAAACAAGGTTTTCTGCCGGAAAAATAATGTATCTAAAATTAAATTACTTAATATTAAAATTTATTTATCATTCTCAAAGACGAAATAATTTAAAGTATACTTTATACAAAAATTGTAAAAAAAATTGTTGATGAAAATACTTGTCAAAAATTTAATGTTCAGGTTCAATTCCATATCGATGTTAATAACGATTTTAGATATTATGAAGCAATCCCAGATATTTAGTTTTCTTTAGTATATTTTTCAAGGTTGATTCTTGGAGAATTTCTGAATTTTATTGTTTTTAACATTTAAATACAAAACATTATTAAAAATTTCACTAAAAATGTGGATGTTAAAGATAATTTACATCAAATTTCACTTTTCGATCAAATAAAAATAATCTCTAAGATAGATTCCACGAGATTATTACATTTTTTAACAAAATTCCTCAAACATTTTATTTTTTAAACTGCTTGTCTTTACCTCAAATTCTAGAAACCTAAATTTTCGCTTTAAACTCATTCATTTATTCAGTGACAATTAGGGATAAGTATTTTACATTTAATGAACTAGTTAACACTGGAACTTTATACGTGAATTAATAACATGTTAAAAGTAAAGATTAAAATTTAAGACTTTGGTATTACAAACATATTCAATCAACTTTTAATTTCGTTTTCCACATCCAATTAAAGCACTTTTTTAATGAATGCACCAGATAATAAAGAAAGTTATTAATGATGTGGACATACTTCAGAACACAGATAAATTTTCATGAGAATAATTAATTTTTATTAAGACAGCGATAATTAGTCTTAAAGATAGATGGTTAATAACTATAAAATATTTGACTGTGAGATTAGTTTTAATTAGACAGGAAAGGATTTCATTAACCTAGAATTTTTTTTCTAAAATGATTTATAAAAGTTTAATAGTGGTATTCAGTCTTTAAATAAGTCTTTATTTTTTAATTAATAAATATCTTTTTCTATAGAGTATATACTAATAGAAACCATTCAATTAAATATTACAAAATTTAAATATGTGGTATCATATTTGATTAAATTTTATATTACGTCATTACATTTTGTTATTTTTTTATTCCTTGACTTTAATTCCCAATTTCAAATTAATTAAAGAAACTTTTTAAAAATTATTTATAGTGTATTTGAATATGTGTGACTGAGTAATACTTTCCCAATTTCTCATATCTAACAAATATAATTCTTGTTATGTTTTAACTGCATCGTTAAGCATAACATTAAACTAAATGCTACATAGTTTATCATAATTTTATCTTTTATTCTTACACTTAAAGTAACTTATAGTATTTATAATATTTTTTTTTTTTTTTGAAAAATTCAAGAAAGATTGCTAATTTTTTTTTCAAATTCAAATGTTATGAACATAAACAGGTTGGATAAATATTAGAAAAACATAATGTTTGTGCTTAATACTACTACTATTTTTCAGAAATGAAATTTCAATTTAAATTTTTTGCTTTTTATCATGAGTCATATCAATTTCCAATAATGAAAAAAATTAATGCTATTAATCCCCGTTAAGAATTTAAATGTTTTATCCTCCTTATTTTTATTACATTTAGCACTGAAAAATTACATAAATGATTATTGAAAACTATATAAAAAATACTTATTATAAATAAAATGTACTTATAATATGATTATATTATAAGTATATGAAATATAATTACAAATATGATAATGATATTTATCTTTAGGTGATAAATTTGTTAGGTATAAATCATCTTTATTGTCTAATTAATTTGCAATATTTTGGCTTATAATCATATTTGTACTGAGTAGATGTTCAAGATATTTAGTTTCATAAAACTTTTATATATTCTGTTTTTTTCCTCCAATACTTGGATTTTGTGATATTCGGAATGACATTTTCTTAAGAAAAGCTCACGATTAACTATAAATTAACATAAACATATATAAAATAACAGAACAAATATCAATTCTTGATTCAATTACATTTTATATTTTCATTACTTGTTTAAATTAAAATTAATTCAAGCCAAAACAAATTTTCACAAAATAAATTAAAACTTCTCTTAGGAAAAAAGTAGTTGAGAGAAAGAATTCATTATAAATAATCTTGAAATAAAGAATTCATAAATAATTTGGATATATAAATCAAGAAATTAAAATATAATTATATAACTCCCTGAGTACTACAATATTACTTTAGTAATTACATAACAAATTATTAAATAATGAACAATTTAAAATAAAAATAAAGGTTTTTATAAAAAAATAGAAAATTATATTTTTATTAATAATGTATAACAATAAATTTCAGAGCCATTTTATGAAAAGAAACATAAAATATTTATAATGGATTTTGAAATGTTTAGATACTTGGCATTGAAGTAGTTTTTATTTTCTATAAAAAATAAATGTAATTTACTGTTATGTAAAAGAATTTTTTATTACATTAAAACTACAATCCGACAGCAATGCTATAGTTAAGAAATAGTTATGCTTATAATTTCTTATAGTTAATTAAGAAATTATTATTCAGAAATCTAAATGGTTTCTGAGTATTTATGCGCAATTACTATAACTAACAGAGCAATATAATTTTCAATTTCCGTTGAGATAATAAACATCAATTATGTTTATGAAAATTACTTTGGCACAAAATGCATAAAATATTTACGTATCGTTAAATAAAATTTTTGATTGTAGTAAATCGCACAATTCTAAGTAATATTATATTCTAAATACCTATTATGTACTCTAAAATACTATGCCTTTTGTAAGAAGATAGCGTTTTCTCTGTATCATACCGAAGATGCAGTAGAATAATCCGGATAAATATTTTCTATTTCCTGTACAGTTTGTTTAGAAAAAGTAATGCTCTTTTCTAAATCGGATATGATATTGTAATGGAAAGGAAAGAAGATGAGCTTTTAGTGAAAAAATTTTTAAGAATGGCTTTCAGAGAAAATCGGCTCATATAAAAAAAAATTTTACTTTGTGATAATATAAGTGAATAAATACATACGAGGAGTAAAATTTAATGATTTAAGTTTATCAAACTTTGAATTTTTTTAATGAGAAAATGAATATTTAATCGTCGTAAATATTTTCTCACCTTAAGTTAAATTAATAAAGACTAATATATAAACTTATTTTTTAAACATTTGGTCGTTAAAAAATGCCTTTATGTCTAAAAGAAGTTTCGATATTCAAATATTCTTTTAATGAATTGTAAAATATATTAAGTTATTAATTTCATTAAGAGATTGGGGGAAATATTATTTAATAATGAAATGAATATTTCTTATATTATATATAAATTTTAATTCAACTATGTATTATCTATTTTGCAATTGCTTATTCTCAGTTGGTTTTCGGCTTGAATTCCAAAACATTAAACGATCATGAATTCATATTTTGTAAAATTGTTTATTAATATAAATTATTAATGTTTAATCTCAATGTTTCTTGATAAAATTTTGTAAAATAAATAGGAGCCTACATATCTCATCTAATTTTTTTAACTCCATTCTACATGTTTGTATATTCATGAATTTAAGAACATGTTATTCTATTTTAAAATGTGCAATGATATTAATACATAAGTCATATTTTATAAACATTTAAAACTCATTTCAGCATACTAAATGCTTTGAAATATCATCCAAATTATTCTTAAAAATCATTAAGCATGAATCAGTTACATGAGAAGGTACTAAATAATGGTTTACGTATTGTAAAAACATACTTACGAAATTAAAAAATATTCATATTCACCATCACATTAATCAATTTTAACGCATCTATAAGTAAAATATCAATGAATTTATTTTACACAATTAAAAGTTATACTTATCGATTGCGTTAAAAATAGTTCAATGCTAAGTCTAAAACCACACAAAGCAAACAGTTTTGTTTTCGTAATTGTAAAATAAAGAAAAGAAAATTTATAAACTTAAATGGTTTTCAGAATTAGTTCATATATATTTATTTTTTAAAAAAATTAATTTCATAGTGAAAAGAGAAATATTTTTTTTAAAAAAAAAACCATGATTATATAAAAAAAAGCATTATTCATTTCCTTAAATTTTAACTAAACTATTAAATTTCTTTTTTATAAATGCATTGCAATCCATGGAAAATGTGATAGTAAATATTTGGACATTAAAGACAAATTTATTTCTGAGATTAAACGAGATATATTCTGTTGTAATAAAGAAAACCACAGGAAAGATTAGAAGATGAAGAAAACAACAAATTATAAAATCTAATTAGCAAAATCCAAATGAGCGAGAGAATGGATGCGAAAGGAAAAGTTCATTGTCAACCACTAACAACATAAAAGATAATAACTAGTGTGGTTATGCTTAAGATAATGGTTTACTAATGACACGAAAAAAATAGTCTGAAAATTCTAAATTTTCTATGTTGAAGATAGAAATCCAGCAAACCATTAATATTATATCACTCAGACATTCATCTTCACTATTGGAAGCATAAGTGCATGTCTTAGAGCGTGTTTAAAAAATAATAAAAGTAATGAATTTCTTAGCATTATGCCATATTGCAACTAAACTCTAATATCTCCTATGAACACTCATTACCACAACAGGGTGTTATCGTTATAACTTTGTTGAAGTACAGTTGGATATTTCCATTTTAAACTCAGTCAGTGCTAAGTGACAATATTATGCTATTAAAAATAATACTAATAAAATCAGCTATTTTTAATTACACCTCAAATTTTTTTTAGTTTTACATTATATTTTATATAAAAAGGCAAAAATACACCACATGCTAAAAATTTCATGCGTTCTACGTATAAAAAAATTACTTTTCTAATTGAATAAAAGGTAAAATCTCATAAAGTTTAATAAATTAAAAGTACTTACTATAAAAATTAAGTAATAAATTTACATTGAATTAAATTTAGTACCTTGCATTCCATGAACTAAAGAGAAAATCAAAAGAAATTCATAAATTAAAAAGAAAATCTGCAAGTAAACTGAATGAAAATTGAAAATACTGTTTATTAATTCATTTTCATCTTAAAAACACAAGAAAATACAATTTAAATTAACTACATTTTTTAACATCAAAAGGATATAAAATATCCAAACTCCATGTTGGTTAACCTCCATTTTTGTAAGCATCTATTCTAAACCCTTATTTGCATTTTGCATTTTAGGTGCTAGTTTGGTAATGAATATAATTACCCCATAGAATAAATACTGAACTTACAATGATATTTCATATTGTTTACTATATTGTCCGCTTCATAGATAGTAAAGCCTGTTGTTCACGTAAAGCAATGCTAAACTCATAAAATGTAAAGTAATAGCCAAGAAAAAGTGATCCATGGATGCTTAATCTAATTAAAGTTGATAAAGATGATTGTATAGCACTTGTAAACTATGATTCATTACTGAAGAAATCATTTTGCAAGTTGTGCAGTGTAAGAATTTATCAATATATGTTTGTAAAATGAAAATATCACCTGTAAAATGCAATTTTTCACTAAGTCTCACTCGGTAGGTCTTTTATAATGCATCCAAATTTAAAGAATTTAAAATTACTTTTATTATTGATTTCTTTTTAATTTTTAAATTTGTTGATTATCCTTTGGGAACACATATAAGATTGAAATAAACTAGTTTATAATTAAAACTTTTAGAAATAACAATTATTTTTATAGATAATGAAAGTAACTAACTTTCTTCAAAGAACATATATATTGGATAGTTGAATAAAGCTCTTTTTTTCCATTAAATTAATTATATTTTCATTCATTTGAAACTAAAAATCTATTTTCTTAATCATCAGGGGAAGATTATTTCCTTTATATTTCAAAACGAATTATTTTTATTGTGAAAAACTCAAAAGGAATAAAAGATATTTTATTCCTGTTGAATAGGAATAAACGATTTTTTATTCCTTATCAGTTTCATACTTTTGATTTAACTACTTTATAAGTTAGTGTTGTGTTTACCACTTTGTTGTGTGATATATTTGTATAGCATAAATAATTAGTAAAATTCTGCCATTGACAATGTTTTAGCCTAAGACAAAACATTCGTTGCCTAAATACGTTACAAATAAGTAAAGCAGATAAAAAGAGAAATGTAATATTTTGATTGAAATAAGAAACTAATTTGAAAATCTTTCTTTTAACATCTAATAAGATAAAAGGTAAAGAACAATGACGTTGGATATAATTAAAAATATATTATTCATTTGGATGAAAAACTTCATTGACGGAATCATAAGATTCTCAGAAGATGTTCATTTCACTAAGATAAGCTTGATTCCAGTTAAAATTAAGTTAAGCTGGTGATAAAAAACATTACATTCTGCTCGGTTAAATAGGAAATAGGAATAAAAAAATGCAAAAATAAGCATTTCATTGATTTTTTTTTTTTTTTTTTCCAAAAATTTGACTTATTTAATGGAACATTTTATACTTGCGAAGAAACTATTTTCATAAATAATAAGTAAAAGAGTTAAAAATTTATTTATATTTAATTATTTAGTCATCAAATATGGTACCTTGTGTTACTCTTAGCTGATGGTTTAAATATTTTAAATGAATTTGAAAAAAAGCTAAAAGTTAACTATCGAGAATAAGTCTTTTTTCATTGCTGATAGTAAAAGTTTTTTCTAAAAACATTAAAAATGTCATTAGAATATGGTAACTTCAAAATATATTCAAAATATATTTTTTAAATTTAAGAAAATATAAATAGATTTTACTAAAAAGTTTTTGTGTACTTTTATTTTATTTTGTAGCTGAATTTTGTTAATTAAAAATGAAGAATTTTCACATGTAAATCTTTGGTACATACCATCTGATTGCATGAGACAAAATTTTATGAGAAAGAATTTTAATCCTTCTGTAGAAAAAATTTTAGACTAATGAAATATTTTGTTTTTTTAAATGAAAGTTTTATTACTTCATAAGATAAATCATAATGTAATGCTTAAAGAGAGCCATTAAATAAAATATTACACTGTTATCAGCAATCATTATTCATAAGTACTTAAATGAAATTTCTAAATTTAAAAATTATAAAATGGTTAATCCATTTTAAGGTAAGAGAGTATATGTTTGTTATTACAAATCATATGTTTTACATAAGAATTCTTTCAATAATAAGCTAATAAATTATCGAAGAAATGAATACTTAATCTTTGTTAAATACCCTTATCTTCCACAAAATGTT
This sequence comes from Latrodectus elegans, assembly GCA_030067965.1. Classification (NCBI taxonomy): domain Eukaryota; kingdom Metazoa; phylum Arthropoda; class Arachnida; order Araneae; family Theridiidae; genus Latrodectus; species Latrodectus elegans. The sequence continues at coordinate 35,032,985 of CM057820.1, read as the reverse complement.
TTCCAAATTAAAAATGTAATTAATTTAAATCCATAAAAATATCTAACATTTCTTACCATTTCCAAAACTTGGAACAAATGATATTACGAACATTATGTTGAATACGTAAATAATGATTAGCATTTCAATGCATTTGTATGAAATAGAATTTACAAATAACATCTGAAATACAGCACAAAAGAAAAGTTGTGAGATTGATATCTCATTCAAAAAGTAAGAATAAGAAATGCTTACCAGCAAATGACAGAATTCAACGGAGCTATGAATTTTGACTGTTAACACTGTAGATTATCATTCATATATTTTGATAATTACATTAGTGAAAATCCAACCAGTTCCATATAAATACTAAAGGGATGGATTGCTGAAGATCACACTGAAAAAGTCGCAATATCTTAAGTTCTCCCTCACACTAATAAAAAAGAGATAATAAGAACACATATTGTAAGTTATAACACAATATGATGTTATAACTTGATTTATGAGTTGTAACGCCATACAATCTAATCAGAAAATCTTATTTTTAATTTGTCCAGCCCAAACTCTTAATTAAATACTTTGTTTTAGACGCCATTTATGAACTGCTCAGTAACCTCTTACTGAAAAAGCAATTTAGCAGTCCTGATTTATCCTGTTGAAAAAAAAGAATATGATGAAGGATATTTCCGGGATTCATTTTCATAAATAGAACTAAGCAATTCAAGTGACGCCAGAAAAGAAACTACGAAAACTCCCAATCACCCACCCGATAGACTAGAAGGCAAAAGTGTCCATCTCCTTTGATTTAGCTGTGGTTGGCATCAAATAAGGTAATTGCTCTCAGCATTTATTTTTAAGGTATTATTTTAAATATTATTTTACTTTCACTTATGATAAAAAAATTTAATTTGAGTAAAGATTATTTATTTCGTATGATATTAAATAATAACTATGAAAATTATACATATCTTAATCTCAATTTGTTTAAGAATATTTCGGTAAATATTACACATTTGACAAATTCTAAATTGTGATTCCCAGATATTTTATAAAACAGTAAAATTATTTCTTTTCAATTGTATATTTTTTCTTTCACTAGAATGTAAAATGTCAACTTTCCTTGTGTGCAGTTTCTTAGCAAATAATACCTCATCATAAAATATTCAAGTAGGCAAAATTTAACTTTTTGTATAGTTATTCTGAATATATAAAACATTTTAAGTTTTATATATTCACACACAGAATACTTTTAAAACAATGGCAGATTTTCCTTTACTGTTTTGAATTTATCTTCGTAAATAACGTGAAATTTAAAATCAAAACCAACAAATAATCTTTATCTTTTATAATTCTTTTTATCTTCTAAGTCAAAAGAATTAGCTTATGTAAACAATAAAATTGCATTATGATTTTTTAGAGCAAAGAGCGAATGTTCAATACGTTTGCGTTAAAAACGTGATTACTCTCATTTTTTAAACAGACAATGTAGTCACACGTTTTTTTTTTTTTTTTTTTTTTTTTTTTTATTTTTATTTTAAGCAAAGAATCCAATTATTTGTATTGAAAGTTATTCCATTCTCAAAACGGAAATTGCAATACAAATCGAAGAAGATTAATTTTTGTTTTTTTAAATTCATCTTTGTTTTTTCAGATTGCAGACGCATTTTTTCATTCCGAAAGTAATTTATTTATTTTTTCAATGTAGAATTTACAACATTTTTTTCCAAAACTTCTTCTCTTTTTTACTTATAATATTTTATATTCAATATATCTGTCTTATTCAATATATTTTAATTTTCTTTTCTTTCATACCTTCATTCCCATTTATGTGACTTTAATTTCTATTTCTTCTGGTTTTTTTATTTCTGTTTAAATTACCTCACACAAAACTTAATTTTTAAATATCAAATTTAAACAATTTCTATCAATAATCTTAAAAGTAGCTCACAGTATTTTATTATTTTAATTAAAAATGGCTTACGGAATATGATAAAAATTTTAAATAGATGATATATTTTATAATTTATTAGATCTTGCTATAATTTTGTTCTCTTTAACTGTAACCATTTCCTTTTTTGAATTTTCTTCAAGTTAATTTAAGCGAGTTATAAAGTGCTACCAGCTAAAAATACTTTAGCCATTTTTATAATTTTAAATAATTAAAAACAATTATGAAATTTGAAAAGTTTTTGCATTTTATGAAAAATATTTTATCATCATATTTAAATCATGAACTCATCATAGTTAGAGACTAAATTTTTTTGCATGTATGCTTTGTATGTAAAATATATAACAAGGAAAAACGAAGAAACTTAAAATTAAGATTTAATAAGTTGCATCGAGCAGAAGCAAATTCCGACAAGAATGTAGATTAAAATCATAAAGTTAAGCTAGCTATACATCATACGCTGCATTCATTGTGATAAAACTATGTATTATTTACATTTTAATTTAAGAAATGAATTATGTTTCTAAAGTATTATATAATTTAAAAACTATACAGGATTTGTTTTAGCTAATTTAAATTATATTTTAAATTTAATAAGGCACGCAAATTATATGTTTTTCTTGGCAACCTTACTGACGTCTACCATAATTCTTTATAAAATCTATTATCCAACAGAATAATATCCACTCAGTCAACAAATGACTTCATTTTTGCTGTTTTGACTGGTTATTAAATTTCTATTATTTGTTGCTGTTTATTATCTGATCGAGTAGCGAATATCATTTTAAAATAGTGTGTGCATAATATAAAAGAGACTTTTAAATTTTTAGTCCAAGTTGTTTTACAATTTTCAATAGTTATTTATGTTAAATTGTTTTTTACAACTATAAATTATATTATTTTAAAGACGAGTGCTTCTCTAACAGCTACATAGTGCAATATGTGTTTAACATGAACATGAAAAAAATTATGGAAATAATTGTATAACAGTTATTATAAAAAAGAGAAATTTGAAGCATTTTTGAAATTTTGTTCAAAGAAAGCATTGCACATTACTTTTAATAAAGCAAATTAATTAAAAAAATTTTAAAATTAAAAAATCCTTTTCCTAAATCTCATTCCGTTGAATTACTAAACACAGATAAATGTAGTGTTATATTTAAAGATAAATATAAATTTCATTATATAATAGTTTTTGCATTATTTTGAATTCAAAAATTACTAATTCTTTCTAAAAGGAATAAAAAATATGTGAAATCTTAAATATAGATACCCAAAATGTGTTGATTAATTTGCCATTTATATTAATTAAGGCTTTCTTAATCATATGCACTATTTATTCTTTTTTAAAATGTCGTTTTATATTCCACAATACAATTTAGAAACATAGATTTTAAAAGTTATGTAGTAACAAAAACACAAATTGTTTTTGAAAAAGAAGTCATTTGTTAAAAATATTACAAAGTTTTTATCTCCTTGTATTCACTTAATTTACATGAATGTGTATGGTTCTTCATTTAGTATCTGATTGAATACATTATTATTTTACAACAGTACAGTGTTTTTTGCAATGTTTTAAAGTTAATTTTCATCAATATTATGTTATTTGGTCCTAACTCCAATTTAATTCACATAATAATGTTAATTTGCTTTTACACGCAAAAAGAATAATTAGGACTAACCAATAAATTTATAAAAAGACTATTTTTGATTCAACATTTATCTATAACATAAACATTCGAAATAATATTTAATTAAAATAATATTAAATATCAAAATAATATTAAATTAAATTTTGTTGAAAGTTGAAATCTCTAAGGAATAATCAAATCATAGTTGTTTATTAAGATAAAGTATGTTAGACAAAATCTAATAATTAGTACAAAAAGTAAATATCTTTTTTTAAGCTATGCATTTTAGTGAATATAATTGATAGTTAAATCTGACAGTAAGTGTATCCTTAATTGACATTTATAAATAGAATTATCGAAAAAATCATAGTTTTTGTTAACATATTGTTGCAACTAAACATTTTATAGAAATATACGTTAAGCATATAAATCCAATTTTCTTATTTAAATTATAACAATATTAAGGAAAAAAATTACATTTTACGAGCTATGAACTATAAAGAATACTTCAACATAAGCATAAATGATTAGATTTTAATACAATTATTTCATTAACATTAAACTTATGTTTTTATTTATTTATTTTTCATAAAATGTTCATTTAATATAAAAACCTTAACCAATAAATTAACCATTAAACTATTATATAGCATTTAAATTTTATTTAAGCATTTAAATTGTTTTTTATACTTTAATAAAAAAAAATTTATTTGAGCAACTTCTTTGAATATTTCTTAAGTAATTCTCATTCTGTGTAATTATATTTTAAATTTTATGGTAAGGGAAACCTCATTTTTATGTTTGCATAAATGATACAAATACATTAATTTGATGAAATTTAAAAAAATGTTCATTTAAAAATTAAATAAAAAGATATTAAAAAGCAAGTGGCTCTCCATAAAACAATATTGTGAAAATAAATGTTAAAAAATTATGCATATTGTAGAAATTTTATTTTTTTAATATAAATATAAACTTTCATTGCTGTTATCAATATATTTAAACCTAAATACCTAAATATAATCTTTAATATAGTGAAATTAAAATACATTTAATAATATTATTAAGATATTAGAATAATTAATGTGAAATTACATTTTAACTTAAATTTTCACTAAAAGCAATATTTAATTTCATTTTCAAATACTGAAAATGAAAATATCACGTATCATAATCCTTACAGTTTATAAAATTAATATATGTTATTTTTAATGAAATAAAAATAGAATATATAAATAATTAATTTCTAATTCTGGTAGAAAATTAAAATGTTGAGTGATATTAAATAATAAATAAATCAGCTATTTAAATTTTTCTTTGTATTAAAAATTAAATATGTTTTATAAATAAATTTTACATGGTATGGATTTATGTTAATTCATGGTTTTAATGTTAAATTCAACTATTTAAATATTTTGAAAACAAACTTAAATATTTATTTAAATGCGTTTCCATAGAAACTATTATTATATGTTTCATAGACTTTATTTAAGTATTTATATGTAATATAAATTATAAATTCAAAATATGCAAGAAATACTTCAAATTAACGTTGTACACATTAGCATTAAAACTTAAAGAAAAAAAATTATAGAAAATATAACATTTATATTGTGTTTACATAAAATTATGCAGTATATTTTCCAAAGAACTTTAAATAAAATTAATTTATTTAGAACAATAAAAAATGGATTAAGACAGCAGTAATAAAATTAAGAAATTTAACTAATCATTCAAAATTTGAGAAAATCATGTGAACATATAACTTTCTTGTAAAATATATACTTTAAAATGTACATTCCATTATTAAAATAGTAGTTCAGTTTAAATTTCTAATGTACCATGCTCAAAATTTCATTTTAAACATGAATAAAATATAACCACTGGAGAATTTTGTACATTCAATATTCCTGTTTGTACTTCATATTCATTTTACTGATTTAAATTAAATTCTCACACAAATAATCGCAAATACATTTACATAATTAAATCTAAAAATGCGTAACTTATGGTACATAAGATCCAAGAACTAATAAAATTTCAATTAGCCGGCCAACTTGTCTAGTGGTCAGCGTGCCTGACTACGGATAAGGAGGTCCTGGGTTCGAATCCCGGTTCAGGCATGGATGTACTCTCTCTCTATTCTGTTTTTGTCCTTTCCTTGTGTGTGTGAATGAAGTATGAATGATGCCTACCCTATAAACAGTTCCCTTTGACATGTGTGAGGGTGCGGTTTTGGCCCACCCCCTGTTAGTACATCCGGGGCAACGCCTCGGTGGCTAAGAGGTCGCTGTGGTTGGCCGTTTCCTTGGTGTTAGGAAAAAATAGATTAATAGCTTCTGTTGCAGTTGTAACTGTCTACGATCTGCCATTGGAAAATAAATAAATAAAATTTCAATTTTCCTATTTCTAATCTTTATCAATTAGAAATTATTAAAAATATTTCAAAAAAATTGTCAAGTAAAATTATTGATTTTTTGAATACGGAAAACTTCCATACTTTTATAATAATATAAAAAAGCATTTGCATAAGCATAATATAAAATTTTCAAAATATGCATTCAAAAGCTTAGTCTGATAATTAATACATTGACTTATAATTTTGGAGCTTGTAAGACAAATATATGTACTAGCTCAAATATTTTAAAACTGTAATGATACTTTTTTCTTAAATGTCACTTATTTATTTTTAATTAATAATTTTTTGGGAAAAATGGATATACAATTAGTGAAGAAGAGAAATTAATCTATTTCTCAAATCAAGGAGTTCATTGATTATTTATCAATAACACACAAATATATTGATGATTATTTAGTCGCGTCATATATGTTAGTTAGACTATAGTAAATTTTAAGATGCCGTCTTATTACAGATCCATAAAAATACTATTTTTAATTTGTGGGCAAAAATTTTTCGTCACTCATAAACATTTTAAATGAAAAATATAATTTAACGTTAACATTAATTGTTTGAAATAAAATATAAATTATTTTAAATCGAACATACTTGTGGGAAGAACAAAAACAAACGTTGACATAAATGAAAATTGATGATCTCTAATCCATTTTTAAATAAAAAATCTCTATGCTTCCTTCTGAAAAAAGAAAAGGCATCAAAAATACAAGAAGAGAAATATATATTTATCGGATATTCCCTGATCCCATTTTCTCAATAATAATTTACTTTCCCTGGGGAAAAACCAAACAGATAAGTGTTACCAAAATGTTATTAGAGATATTGGCTACTTGGAAAAGAAGAAAATATGTGTGATAATCTCTGACCCATGGTAACAAAATAAAAATACACAATAGAAAAAAATTTATAATAATATATATAAATTAAAAACAAACTATATTGCAATTTGATATTTTTGCGTTCATTAGCTCATATGTGATTAAACAAAAATTTTACGCAACAAAAATAAGCATTACTAAAATGTTATTCATTGAATTAAAATTAATGAGCAGTGACATAAAATCCTGTAACTTTTTTTCCTTAGGAATGAAATAAAAAATATTTTATTTCATTCCTGTAATATTTACTTAGATTTATTTGGCAGTAAAGTGCCAAAAAATTTAAATAAATAATACAGTTACACTTTTGATTTAAATTTATATTTAATTCTATTTCTTTAATTCTACACACAATAAAGTATTTTTAATTATCAATATAAAAGCTTTTATTTTATTTTTAAATAATTTTAATAATTATAAAATCTTTCTCTTAGTTATAAATGTCAAAAATACAAGTAATCTTAGTTATAAAATGCAAAAAATTAATGTTATTTAAAGCATTTAAACATTTAAATTAAAATTAATTATTTTTAATTGAAACTACTCAAATATCAAAGGAATTAATATAAGAAATAGCTCAAATAAAAATAAAAAATATGTTTACATGTCAGTAGAAAATGGAAATTGTAAATTTTCTAAGCATGTTATTCTATCAAAAGTGAATAATAACTTTTTAAATATAAAACCGATAAAAATAATAAACTACATTTAATTTTAGAAATTTAACTAGCAAATTTAATTTCTTGTTAAAGAGAAATAAATAAAAATAAAATTAATAATGTGTATACATAAGTGCAAAAACATGTCTTAAAATAAAGCGAAATAAGCATAATAGTTTCAATAAAAAATATTTTGTGAAACTTTTCTTTTGTACCCGAAGATCCATCTTCAGAATTTAAATTCCTTCTTAAAGAAAAAAGAAAAATCTAATAAGAGCAACTGCTTTAATAGCCTTTAAAACCTTATTTATTAGAAATTTTGAAATATTTTGCATGAATTTCTATACATTTCACTATAAGCAATTGAAATTTTAAAGTAAAAGTATTTTCGGCAGTGTAATATTGCATGAGAACTTTAAGATAAATTAACACTCATTGCCGAAAAAATTACGCACAAAGAAATAATTATGGGATTGGAATGAAAACTTAATATGAAGTTATGTGTGGAGGAGATATGCAAATGATTAGAAATGTAACGTCACTGCGTATAGCATAATACCACCAGAGAACGATGAACTTCGCTCTCTTGGAGTGTAAAACAGAAGTAAGCAGAGCTTGTTTGAATGTATTTAATTTTTTTGCAAAGGAAAAACTGGGATAATCATGGCATTGCACCGCCATCCAAAACAATATGAGCAGCTGTGAGAGTTTGGTACGGGAAGAATGATCAGGATGGTTGAAACTGGGTAGTTAGCTCGTCAAGTAAATCATCAAGTAGAATATTCTGATTTTACTGTTAGTAAGGTACTGAGACCAGTGGACAGAAGAGCTTTCATTTACACAGCGATCAAACTCAGAACTCCAACGATATATAATTTGTTGAAAAGACCATCACATCATACGAAACACATGCACAGAGCCAACTGCCTCATTAGACACAGTCCGTACACAAGCAGCACCGTCACCACAGGATATCATCGCTAAGTCTTCCAAAATCATCGCAAGGCACTCAACTGAAGGACATCTGTTTCACGTCCTCCATTACCCTCGCTGCTTATGAAACAAATCCACCAACCCTTCTGTTTTGAGTGGTATCTTGCAATGTATTATCGGACTGAAACGGAATGGAACCAGATCGTCTTCAACGACGACTTTATATTTAATTTGAGCAGTAATGGAAATCGTATTCATATGTGAAGGCACCGTAATGAATTTAATTATGTATGTAATGTATTTAATCCTGCATTCGCTTTACTGCGACAACACAATGCTCCCACAGATGGCGTGATGGTATGGAGTGCCACGATACATGGTCACGTCCAAGATATACATATATGGTCACTCATAGAAGGGATTCCATGAGCCTTTTTAACAAGAAATTCAGTAAAATAGTACACATAACAAACAGATATCAAGATTTGTTACGATAAGAAAATAAGATACAGAAAAAAGGGAAAAGGATGATAAAATTTTTAAGCAAAATTCATAGAAAGTTTAGAGAAATACTATACCGTTTGAAAATCATATTTTGGATATTGGCTCTCCTTTGATAATACCAATAAAAATATGTGCTGATTGCATTCTGTTTTATAGAATACAAATCAATTCATTTGAAAATTACTTTCTCCCTTTCAACTTCTTCCTCTCTCTCACACACTTCTCAATTTTCCTCTCCTTTTAGGCACTCCCATATTACATTGACTTTAATTTATAATATATGACTTTACTTTTATATTATTTTATAATAAAAAATGGTTACATCTTGTGAAATAGAATGTAAATCAACTCATTTGAAAATTACTCTCTCTCTCTCTCTCTCTCTCTCTCTCTCAACTTCCTCCTCTATCTTATCTTCTCAATTTTTCCCAAATATTTTTTTTTTAATTATTTAAAAATCTTTTATTCAAAAACTATTTTAGTAGAGTTGAAGTAATATTAATGCGTGAAAAAGTAAGCATTGAAAACTAAATTTAATAATAAAATTATATTTTCAAGAAAACTAAGATTTCAATATTTAATACTTTTATAAATTTCTGCAGAAAATCAATCATTTCCTTCTTAAAATTGGCACAAAATAACAAGATAATCTATTCCCTCTAGCTTATGTTTTCCACGTCAAAGATAAAATCTGACAATTATTTTAAGTTAAGGCTTCAATTTCACAATATAAAAAATAAAGCGAAAGTTAGCTAAACTGAAATAAGACATTAAGTCAGAAATACTTCCTTCCCAAGCTATAAAAAACATGAAAAACATACAAAAGAAACAAACATTTCATAGGAAAAAAACTTTGTTTTTGTTGAGAAAAAGAAATGGAGTAAAAAACGAAAGGTATTTTCCCGTGTTTAATTTTTCAAACGAAATTAGATTCGGGTAAAAGAAATGCTTAAAGAGGAAGCGTTACCTCTCTGCTTTTATAACTATAAAAAATTAAGTGAGTTCTTCTTTTTCAAAGTAAAAACACCTATATTCATTTTTAAATCTTATTTTCAAAATTTTTTTAAAGCAATAGAAAAAATCAATTCGAAATTAAATATTTAAGACGTTACGGTGTGACAAGTTATTTCAAGATTTCAAATGTATCCAAACAGTAATTAAAATTGATTTTCTCTTTTCACAGAGTCACTTCTCAATTCGAAGAAATGAAAAACGAGATTTTGTTACAGTGTTATAAAACATCAATGTTTAATAGGATTTAAAACTGAATGTATGTAAGGTAATATATTAAAAATATTTGATACAAAATGAAGCTTTAGAGATTTATAATTCAAAATTCACCTAGGAAATATAAAAGCGGTTTTAAAATTAAATGACAAATGAAACGTTAAAATCACTTGATTCAATTTGCCTAGTTTGTAAGATGGTGAAGAACTTTAAGCATTTGATTTTAAAAATTAAATAAAAAAATATACTTAATAAATAAATTTTTTAAAACTATTTATTTTTAATTATGGCATAAAATTTATTTGTTTCTTTGTAATTTAGTTTTAAAATTACATATATTTCATTTGAAAGTATTTTTTTAAAAATTAAATATTAAATTAAATATTATAATATATATATACAGAAAATTTCATTTTCTTTAATGAAAGTTAACAAATTTATAGGAATGCTACAATGAAGAATATAATTAAAATTTAAATACAATGAAATTATAACATAAACAATTAACTACAGTTATGAAAGTTAGAATATTTATGACATAATATAATCTTCTTTTTTATATAAATATTTCATTGTATATTTCAAATGAAGTTAAAACTCTAATATTTTTACCATATTTGAAAGTTGACACTAAAGCTGTTGTATTTAAAAGTATAAATTATACAAACACTGTATAAGATATTATTTCTAAGGAAATTTGCTTTATGTATAATAAGATCTCTTACTGAGAAATTAAATTTTATCAAATTTAAGGAATTATTTTCTATTACCCAACTTTTTTTATAAAATTTATTGTAGTAAGGGTTTGCAAAAGAAAATCCTCATTTTTTTCAATTAATAGAAAATAAAAATATGGATTTAAAAAATGTAGTGTTGAATTCATTTAAAGTCAGTAATATGTATTTTATTCATTATATAAATGTAAACGCTCTATAAAAAATAGTATGTGTAAAAATATAAGATTATTATTTCTGATTTTTCTTGTTAAATATCATAGAACAAATTCATCTAATTTTTCATAAAATCTAAACATAATTCTCTCATTTATTTTAATTATCATGTTTGGAAACACAATGTCGAGAGGAGATTAAAATGATTTTTACTGTGTTCAACAATTCTTGGGCTTGATTCATACGAACTGTTGAACATGATGTGATTGTTTGTAGTGGCTTTTAATATACTTTAAGCAATATTCCCTATCCAATTTGCAATAGTATAAAAAGAATAAATTTTGAGAAACAAAATATTTTAATCATAATTTATCATAATAATTTATCATAATTTATCATAAAAAACAGTTCACATATAATAACTTAACTTATGGGCTTCAGCAATCGCACAATGCCTTATGTTATTTTTAACTTATTTTAAAAATGGGAAATAGTTAATAAATAAAGTTGCATTACAAAACTTTAATTCAATCAGATGATAATTAATGATATATTTGTAAAAATAACATTCAACTCTAGGCAGTGTGAATTCTACGTATTCTGTGAATCAGTGTTTTGCACTTCGCAAACAATTGATCAGAGTGTTTAGGACAAATGAATATATGATCGTGTTATTATGAATAACAAACTTATAGCCATTAAAAATAAATTTGAATTTTTAAACTAAGTTTTCCACAATTATATTACTTTGTATTTTGTGCATAATTTTATCTTATTACTTCAATTTGTGCCATTTAATATAATATATACTTTCCTGCTAAGTTAAGAGAACACATTAATATCGTAAATAAAATCTAAGAGAAACATTTGTGACTGCTTCTTTTAAATTTCAATGCAATGCATTTATTACATTGATTAAACAATTCTTTTCAAATATTTCTACTATTCAATAAAAATAAAAAGATGATTAACTATTGGTCAGTTTAAAATTGTAAACTAAACAACATTTTAATAATACTAACACAACTACATATTAAGTCATCTATTACTTTAAAAAATTGAGTGTTGATAATTTTATGACTTTTAATTTACATTTAATATTTTATCGAAACATAATACTTTCTAAATAATTTTGCTAGTTCAATTCTTTTTATACTTGCTCAATTACCCAGTATAGAATTAAATTATTTTCCAAAAATATTTTCCTTGTGAATACATTTTACAAGGAGTTATTACTTATTAAATTTTTACATGGTTATGTCAAATATTTATTACCATTCAATATTAAAAAAATTAAAACTAATTTTTTTAATATTGAATGGTAATAAATATTTAGTGCATAAAATACTAAACTATATTTTTTTCATTTTTCCTACCTTCAGCTTCGTGTGTCTTGGTATTGATTTTATTATTCATCGTCCATTATGTTTATCAATTCAAATTTTTAATTTCCCTCATAAACAAAGTATAAATTGTTATTTTTTAAAAGTGCATATTAAATTATTTCTCGTCAAGATTGCTTTTTAAAATATGCAATAAAATACAATTTATCTTGAAGTTAAAAGCTTTCCGATTAGAATATCACAAATTCTAAATTCGAATCAACAGTGCCAGAACACAAAACAACGAAAGCTTTTGCATTCCTTTAAATAGACTCAAATGTCTATTTTAAGGTCAAATGTATATTTCATATTGCAACTTTGATATTTAAGGCAAAAACTTTAATCTTGCAAAACTTATTTACCCCTGGGCCAAAGATTTAGCAATTTTCTATATTCTTTATTGCAAAGAAACATTATCACAATAACTTGACCTAACCAACTATATTTATAAAACAAATTAATTAATAGCAACTCATAGCCACATATATATAAAAAATAAATATCCGCTAGCTGGATTTATTCCCCTTCGCTTTGTCTCTTACAAAAGTTAAAGTTGTATTTTGCTTTCATTCATTTATTTTTCTACTAATCTTATTTCCTTATTTTATTTTTTCTTCCTCTTTTCTTCTGTACAGATTGCTGATGCCTTATTTTCAGCCACATAAAAAAAATTAAATCTATCTTTGTCTTAAAATATTAATATGCTTATCTAAAATATGTTTAATTTTTGAAAGCTTCCCTTATTGGCTTACATTTATTTTTTGCACATGTGAGTAAAAAAGATAATTAAAAAATATTTTGCTGAAATGTGCATAAGAATGAAAGTGTGAAATTGTTAAATGTTTCCAATGAAAATTTAACTATTTTTTATATTTTTTAACAATTTATTATTCAACTAATTTATTGAATAAGAATTGTTTTTGAATTAAATACATTACATTTGCTAATTTTTTCAATTACTTTTCTTTTTATAAAATGATATAATTGATTCCTCTTTATATTTTAAGTTTTATTTTTTTTTATTTTTTATTATTATTATTTTTTTATTTTTTTGAAATATACAAATATATTCAACATGCGTTTTCTGAAAATTTAAAGTTTATTTAATAACGAACAGATTAACAAAGAAACAATACAAAAAATAGATCTATTGGAAAGTTCTGTCCGTTTTTAGAATAAAACAAAATAAAAACATTTTCACACCCTGGATAAACATTATTAAATAATATGATTGCCATCATAATTTAGGTCTTTTTTCCAGCGTGATGGCCATATGTATACCCAATTTTTAAAACATGTCTGACCTCTAGAAGCCAAAAATTGAGCCAATGCTTGCCTGATATCTTCTTCAGTCTTGAATTTTTTGTCTTGCATACATTTTGCAAGGACAGAAACAAGTGATACCTGAAAAGTGATAAGTCCGGATAATATGACGAATGGGATAGTATTTTCCAGTCAAGTTCTGCAAATTTTTGACGAATTCTTTTCTAAACCTCTTTTTCAGACTGCTCTTTCTAGGAATATCACCGGTCTCTTTTCTTAGACTGCTTCCATTAAATTATCCCCTTGATGACAATACTTTTATTTATCGGGCATTTCGTTCAGTTTTAATGCTCATTATATTTTGATCCTCAAATGTCTCACCTCAAATACAAAATTCCCTTATTAAAAGCCAAATTTGTTTTAGAGTTGGAAGGATTAAGCTTTCCACACAATATACCTTTTTTCTAATGATATTTTCGTAGGTAATCCCTTTTTCATATTCAGTTATCACCCTGTTCTCGAAGGTCTCGATTTTGTTCCGAACAAGCAGAGTCATATGATGTAACGATCATCAAAGTTCTTCAGACTTAATTCCTGTGGCACCCATTTTGAATATTTACATACCAATCCTGTCTCCCGAATTTGGTCCAAAATAGTTTCCTGAGCTGAAATAAGATTTCTGCTATATCCTATGTTGTCAGAAAAAGATCTGAATCTCTAATATGGTTTTAAAAACATCGTCATCAATCAATGGACAGAACATACCGGCAGAGCTAATGCATCAAAATAAAACATATGGAAGATAAATGTCTGTGTGTGTGTGTGTGTGTGTGTGTGTGTGTGTGTGTGTGTGTGTGTGTGTGTGTGTGTGTGTGTGTGTGTGTGTGTGTGTGTGTGTGTGTGTGTGTGTGTGTGTGTGTGTGTGTGTGTGTGTGTGTGTGTGTGTGTGTGTGTGTGTGTGTGTGTGTGTGTGTGTGTGTGTGTGTGTGTGTGTGTGTGTGTGCGCGTGTGTGTGTGTGTGTGTGTGTAAATGGAATATATCATATAAATTTTTACCAAAATAATTTGAATAAAAACTATTTTAAAAAGCATTCAAGAAATAAGATTTTGCACAATAAAGGTTTCTTGATAGTATGAACTTTATAATACTAATAATATTGCATTCGTTAAATTGCGTATAAGAAAGGTGTAGTGTTAGGAATCTACTCATTCTCTTCATATGATGGCGCTGTAGTCATTAGGAGAGAGGAGAGGAAGAAGTCCGCTCCGGCGGGGAGATATTGCCTTGGAGCAGCAAACGAGGAGGTTCAGCTGGTGGTCCTTGGGTGTTTGTTCTGTTGGCCGTGTAATGCCATAATTAAATTTCTATTAATTATAATTTTAATATACAATACTATTAATGTTAATTTTTAAATAAATGTTTGTATTTGTTCGAGTTGAGCTTTATTCTACAGAACAGACATTACACTGGCGCAACCGACAGGATTACGAGCTGACGTTTCTGACATAATCTGAAACAAAACTGTGAATTTATTTGACTGTTTGTATTTCACAAGAAATTGAGATGGCTTTTCTCGCAAAAGGAAAGAAAGAAGATTTACGAACTATTGCGGTAGAATTAAGCATTGAGAATGCTGCGAATTAAAAACTTTACGAACTAAAAAAATTGATAACAGAAAGCGAGAATTACGAGGAAGATTTCATTAAAGAATTCTGAAATTCGATGATTGAAGAACGAAAAGAAATGAAGAAATTGAAGAACGAAAAAGATTGCAAGAAATGCAAGAACGAAAATGCAATATGGAAATAGAAAAACGAAAACAAGAAATGGAGTTCGAGCTTCAAAAACTAAGTTTAATGGGAAAGGAACTAACAGGAGGAGATAACTTACGAAATACTGGTAATGATTTTCATTTTAAGGCAAAATTAGATTTAAATAATGTGAACAATGAAATGTGAATATTTGAAAACCAATATCTGAGTTAATACTTCTTGGAATTCTAGTAACTATTTTATGTTTTTAAGCAACCAAAATAACTTCCAATGAATAATATTTGCCATTTTCAAAAAAAATACAACAAAATATTCTAAAGCACCTTTGCAAAACATTTCTGGATATTATTTTATACTTACTATTACATTTGAAGAACACAATGGACAATGATATTTTCGTTCAATTTTTTTTTAAATAGGAATGTTAAAAAATGCATTGTATATAAATATATGTATGTATATATATACAATATACTATATGAATTATGCAATCTAAATTATATTAATTCCAACAGATATTCTTAAATATATCGACTGATATGAAAAATAGAATCATCATATTGAATGTTCAGTTATTCTCCACATGAGACTCCTCATACAGATGGATGGAGAACCATAGGCAAGTATGCTATCATAATTAGCGGAAAAGTGCACAAACATTCCATCCCAGACTATAAGAGAATGCTTCTGTTCCTCCATGTCATCAACAGGCAGACAGCTTCTCTGAGCACATGAAGGATGGAAGAAAGTGAATACAGATTATTCATACCTGATAACATGATACCAAAGCAGTGAGATTCAACAACGATAATCTCTGAAACGATTACGTAGCTAACAGGTACAATGCATTGTCACTAACGGGTTCCGGATAGCCACTCTGTCAAAAATGCTCTCTGTTTGCAACTTACTTTGCACATTTCTAGTGAAAATTCAACTTTGAAGATGACTGTTGACAACAGATAGGTTTTGGCCAATGATTGTTAGCGTTTTCTGCTTTCTTTTTTCTTCTATTGAATATGTATAGCAATTTGTCGGCTTGAATTATCAAATGTGTTTCTTGTTTTAGTGATATTATTATCTCAATGAACGCTACAGCTAAAATTGATATTATACTTCTTTCATGCTTCACATGGTTTGAGAATGTTTTTTTTCCGTTACTCGGGTTTTAAATAAGTGTCCATTCTGACATAGTATTATCTATATAAATTACATTAACATAAAATATCAGAGCAAAAGTCTTCCATCCACGGTCAAGTTCAATCTGTGCGAAATAGGGACAATTTCATCTGTTCATTAAATAAATGATTTCTTTTCACAAATAACGATAGCATCTATCCATTAAATAGAAACACTCTGCAAATATTTGTTACTTCGCTTTATATTCCTTAAAACTCGATTCCAACTTGTTTCAGTATTATGTTATCGATTTCTGTATTCGAAATAAATGCAAAATGTGTGTGTGTTTGCGTATATAAACATATACTTATATGTACGTTTTATTTTTTCCCTAAAATACCTGTAAGGAATATTAATCAAAATTACTTCCACACAATCCTATGATATCAAGATACATTAAAACGCTTAAAGCTAAATAAATTGTAAATCTTCTTTACATATAGTTCATCTCACGGAAATAAAAATCCAGTAATCACCATTTTAATTTCAAATATTTAACACATTAAGCATATAATTCCTACAATTTTAAATATAGTTTCACTTATCACGTGAAAATATAACATTCTGTGTTTGTCATGTGAAGTTTCGTAAATAGTTAATTAACTACAGTCTATGCTACATCAAAGGAAATCCAAAAGTCAAAGCTTCGCAAATGTTATCTTCTCGAAAATATTTCTCATGGTGGCAATTTTACAGTCGCTGAGTTTATATTTCGAGACTTAAAATCAATGCCCTTCGAATTCAAAAGCAGGCCAGTTCTTTATGACTTTATATCGCTTACTTTGCATTCTATTAATTAAATGGGAAACAGAGCACTCAAACAAAGCTTATTCTGTAAAAGGAAAGGGTGTTCTGTAACTGGATTTGTTTGTTCTCGTAATCAATATGACAGATAACAATATAATTCCTGTAAGTCGATAAATCTAACTAAATATTTAGAAAAGGAGACCAATTTGTATAATTAATTATTAGGAACTAAAATTAAACATACATTTTACTTTATGCTTCAGAAGATTTAAATAACTTACTGATTCATAAAAGTTTACTTGATTCTTAAGCGCTTGTATTTTAGAGGAAGTGATTGTTATTATTATAGTCATCTACAAGGAATCATCTTAAATTCAAATTGAACAAGAATAAAACCACATATATTTGTATTTTAATGTTTTAAAAAAAATAATGTGTAAAAAAATCAGACTATTCAAGCAAAATAAAAAGTGTACATGATTTATTAAGCTTAGTGATTATGAACCCAAAATTACTAGTATATACTTTCTATTTTAAAATATACATGCAACAATTTTCTATGTGTTAGCATTAAAGTTTTAATCTGAATATTTATTAAAATAAAAAGGATAAAGTCCCATCTTTTGGTAAATATTTTATCTGCAAAATTAATTTTCTTGTGAGTATATAAAAGCAAATAATCTAATTAAACTCATTTTTAACTTCAAATATACTTGAATCATGGTTGTGAATAATTAATGAAAGTAAATTCAAATCAGCAGTATTCAAAATAGTAATATCTTGAATTTGACTAAAGAATTTTGGATATGTTTAAAGGTAGGACAAATCATAAAAAGAAATTATGTTACTCTGTTCATCAATTCTCAAGCTTATTTTATATTATTATACTCGTGCATCCTGAGGAAAATATACATAGTAATCAATATTTAAAATTATATTCCGCAATTTAATTTAAAGCTAAAATCAGTAAAAAATATTTTAAGTTATTTTTTATATGTGCAATTTTATTTATTCCTTCACATTCGTGTGTAAAACAATTTGAAGAAAAATATATTTTCTAATCGTAATAATTTTCATAAAAATTTTCAAAATAAAAAACTAGAAAGGTGCATAGTATAATAAATATAATATAATAATAAATAATGATTTGTGATAAAATAAAATAATCTTACTTAGATGTTTCTTACAAATTAATATAATTAATGTGTTATTAAAAAAATCTTGCTTTGATTGCCATAATTAAATGTTTCACTTACAAAATAAATTTCGAAGTCTTTTATGCAAAGTTTTGTATTTCACCTTCACATTATAACTAGTAAAAGAAATTCTAAACATATGAGTTAGTAATTAGCATAAAAAATATATTAATTTGAAAACAAAATGTATTAAAAACAATAAAAATATATTAATCTGAAAAAATAGAATTTTTCATGGGTTCTTGTTTGTTATTATAATTTATTTTGATATCTCATTTCCAACAATTGTAAAAACTATAAAATATATGTTATTAATAGGAAATTTACTCTCAAATTTCAACAATACATGATACTTTACACAGTTATGAATGCTTGTAATATAGAAAATATACTTTCCAATATTTTTGTCAAACTATCAAAATATTATCAGACAAAGAATGCGAAATTTTCAGTTACATACATGAGACTTCTATATACCCCTTTCAGCAAACTGAATATTTTCCAAATGTTATTTGCTAAAATAAAATGAAACGAAAGGTAATATTTAAGCTACATTTCCAAACAAAAAAAACTCGTTAAATGATTTAAAAACAATTTTCAATTAAGAAATGGAATAGTAAAGCAAATATATCAAAATTATGGCTCTCTTGATAAATGTTTGCTATTTCTCACAGTAGTTAAGCTGTTAAAATGAAAAAAGGGATACATTCAAAATTAATACACTTAATATTTGCTAAACAATCACATATATTAAATAAACAAAATGAGATTTCTATCTTGTTTATAAATGAGATTTCCATCATGCAACAAATAGTACAGCACTCAACGTCCTTTAGTTTTACTAATTACAACCCTCAAAGTATTCACATCTAGTATTTTTTGATCATATTATATTCTTTACTTGAAGCATTAAGTAATCAAGATGAGATTTCTATAAATTTCACTATTTTACCTACCTTTTATTATTTTACCTGCCATAGAACTCACTAAAACTCAGAAACTGCTATATAAAAATTTAGAATCTCATTGAAAAATGCACGTTTTAGAAAATAATGTATTATAAAGACATCCATAAAAATTAACAAGTGAAAATTAGACCGTGGTTGCTTCACTGCAACAGAACGTTTTTTGCAAAAGGAAGTTAAGGAATTCAAGACCAGTCCAGCCTAAAATCCGATGTGTTCACTGGTTGTGGTTAGGGTACGTAAAATAGATTGTCGTTGCAATATCTTCAAAGTGAAATGATATCTCTTGTGGTTTCAGGCAAAGTCTGGGTGTTTTCTGTTTGGTCTCTGATTTAAATTACACCAATATCGGGGCTATTATGACACACCTACTATACAAAAAGATAGTATTTCAGCTCTTTCGTGCTAAACGACGAGGATCTAATGATATTGTCAGAGCATTTGAAGTAAATAAGCAAATAAAAATTGTAAAATCTATTGAGGATTATCTTCGAGTATACATAATTACGATATTCAAAAATGTTTGTTTTTCATATTAATCTGTTAAATTAATTTAAATCTGTTTTTTATGCATTTTTTATAAATAATATCATTGCTAGACACGGTACAATTATATTGCATTGCACCTCCTAATAATTGCAGGATATACAAAAGAATTTAGTGGTAATGATAAAGGTAGAGGTTTGATGCCTAATTAAACCATAATCTTCTTGCTGAGAAGACTTACACATGCTAAATGTTGCATGGAATCCAGTTTCCTTCCATTTATTTTGTATATCAGAGAGAGAAGTGGGTCGACTCAGATATTGAATCGTTATTTGATGGGATTTTTTAGAAGTTTCAATAGATAGAAATAATCAGAAACTTATCTTAATCTTAATAAATACAGCCTAAATTTATAATTATATTTTTAACCCCTTCTTAGTGGAATTATGATTGTAATTTATTTATTTGGTATTTGTAATTTATTTATTTTATCCCTTTGTATGTCTATTTTTTAATATTTAATTGAAATAGAATCGCAATGTGTATAAATTTCCTTTTAAATGCATACATGAAAGTTTTTGCAAGTAAACGATAGCTTTATAATTTCCTAATCTGATATTTAAACTGCATATTCAATAAGCAATTAAAATGCGTTCATTGTGATAATGGACATTTTTTTCACACAATTCTTCTTGATAATAGTTTCTGTGTATTTTTAAGATTTCATCTCAAAGCCCTCCCATAGCTAATTTCCTAACTATTATATGGAAATAAATTATTTTTATCTACCTTAACATAATTTTACTATATATAGTTCGATAATAGATTAAAAAAATATTTACTTTTTTACAAAGCAAATGATTAAATAACAAATTTTTTAGAATAATTTTAACTAAAATTGTTTATGTCTACAGTAAAGAAATATACATATCAATATATTTAAAGTAAGTTTTTCGCTTTAAGAAGCCAAAAATCAAGTCTGTAGTCAAAAATTAGACCACATAAATATAAAAGTTAATTATTTTTTGCATATATTTGTCACGTCAATGTCACATTGTTATGTCAAACATCCATTTTACATTTAAAGTCCTTATCTGGCACTTGAAGCTTATCATTTTAATAAAAATGCATAAGGCAGTTATGTTGATTTTACAATTTTAAATAATTCCAAATAAACAATCATATTTTCTAATAATTGTTATCTTGATGTTCAAATTTGAGCTAATTTCGTTTAACAATAAATGAAATCATTCTTTCTGTTATCTGTAGGTCACTCATATTGATAAATAATTCATTTCGCTTATGACATTGACATATTATACTAATTTATAATATGTTGGTTTGAGTTACTATATTTTTAGATTGTTCAAAGAGATCAAGCTTTTTCTGATGGCAGTTGTAACTTCCTTATTTTAAGTACATTTGTTTCATTGTTTCATATTCAGTTTTTAATTAATTCATTGTAGAAATACATATGCAGTAAATGTGTACGCCCTTAATATAAAATTTCTGTACGGTTGAATAAATGATTACCTCATCATACTACTTATAGTTAGGACAATCTTAATATCTCTGTTAACACAAATAAACGTTGAAGAAGGTATTTTTTAATTTATTTAAAGATTTCAATTTAAAACAATGAATAAGAGGAATCATTTAATATAAATATTTAATTTAAAAAGTAATGTAAAATGATTATTTGTAATTTCTTGTATTGTTTTATCGCTTATGATAACATATGCTGAAGTAATAACTTTTAGAAATTATGTTATATTAACTCATCGAAAAAAAATTTAGTCAATTTTAGTATCCTGCAGGCAAACTATTCATATGCTAGTTTGCTATTCAATAAATTTTACTATTTCCATTTAATGATAATTTGTTATTATTTTTATATTTCTGAATATAATATGTTTCTCTTTTTTATATGAAAAGATAAGCCGTGCCGTTCAATTATTGCAAATATTTGAAAAATCGAATTTAATCTAATAAATTGAACTGAGTAATATTACAAAATAAGAATAATTTATAATAATTATAATATACAGTGAGAGAGAGAGAGAGAGATTATAAAATAGAAAAACAGTTTTACTTTCAAAGTTTCAATTATTATTTTAAATTCAATACTAATAAAGTATAAAATTTTATCTAAAATAGATTTTAGTAACTAAAAACTGTAACTAGATTTGATATTTATATAAACACATTTCTATTTATCTCATGATAATAATAATTAAAAATAATTTTTATGAAAATATAATTCATATGAAATATACTTAAGCATAGAATTATTTTACGTTTTAATAAATCCTAAATTTAATTGTTCTGGTGCTAGATTTCTATCATATTAACAACTTTAGATGCATTAAAAAAAAGAGCAAAATAGATTTTAAAATATTACAACCCTGGAAAAAAACATCATTAGAAGAATATTCAAAATTAAAATGAGAACTAGAAGAATATCACCAAAGTAAAAAAATATAATTAAAAAATATTTTCCAGCATACTTTTAAATATTCAACTATATTCAAGTATCTATTTTGTATAACAGTTATGAGATTCTCTAATTAATTAAACTGATTTATATCATTAGTTTTTGTGTTCATATTTACGATACAATAAAAAAGCGAAATCATGCGTAAGTATTTTCTAGGAATTATAAGTTTAATCGAAATAAAAAAGTTACTATTTTTATGATAATTTAATAAGTATGAAAATTCATTTATATGCAAATTAATCATAACATTATTACATAACGAAAAAAAACTAAAAATAAATTGTTTTCCAAGTTGGACATTAAAATAGTGGGTGATATTAATTCCATGAATCGATAAGGCTTGATTATTGTTAACATTTTCAATTTAAAAAGAGAATAAAATTTGAAATTTAGAAACAATAATTTTAAACCAATTAATAAATTTTAGGATATAAAAATTTAATAATTAGTTTTTCTTTGACATATAAAACAAAATTTCTTACAAAAGGCAATAAAGCAAAGTGAAAAATTTTGGCAAAGTTACATCTATTACATCGGAAAACTTTTTAATAAAAACTGATAGTGATAAAAATAATATTAGTAACGAATTTGATGCATAGAATAATAATTTTATTTTTCAAATTCAAAAACTTAAATTTTCTAATGAATGATTTTTTTTATGAATTACATAATCTAAATAATTTTTTTAAATCTTTTTGTTTGAAGTATTGATTTTTAAATGTGTAATACATTCTCTCAATCAATTTTACTTTTATTTAAAATTCTTAATACTTTAATTAAACAAGACAAAAAAACATACGACTGAAATGAGATAAATAATATAAAATATACATTGAGCTTACGAGAAGTATTTAAAATTCTGGGCTCAGAGTTTTTAATAATGACTCTTACAACAGTCTTAAAATTCTATGATATACCTTTATGTTACGTACATCTAATAATGTTAAGTATATAGGTCTGCATCTATATATGTTTGATTCGTAATACCAAACAAAAATATTTGAAGTTTAGAAATATACTTTATTTATCGTAAAACTTTATTATCAAGCTTGAACAACTCAATAAAGTTAGTTGTTCCCGTTCAGGTTTTAGTTTAAATGCTTTTCTGATTTTATTTCTTTTCTTAAATTTCATTTCTTTTCTGACTTTTCTAAAATTTATGCTTTATGAAGTTAAATTTCAGATTTAAATAACATTAGTGAAATCTATCTCCGTATTATTCCCTCAACGGATAACTATTATGATCAGTTTTCAGATATATAATTCAACAAATTATTATTTCGAATTCCATTTGAGACTTAGATATTTATAGCATTTTGGAATCTATTTTAAGCCGTAAGGTCGGATGTTAAAAGAAAACTGTTGAGAGTCGATGAAAAACACATACTTCAGCATATAATCACTTTATACCCGGTAAACCAAAAATATTATCATTCATTGCAGTATTTTTACGTGAAACTTGTATTTTCGAATTTAAATGAACTCAAAACATTTGTTTAAAAAGTCATTGTAATATCTTTACAATTATAGAGCATGTTTGGTTAGAAATTAAAATTGCCTACTTTAAATAACGATGCATTAGGTTTCTAAAGATAATATATAGGTAGCGCATTATAACCAAATAACATACTTATATGTCATCAAACTTAACAAAAGATGAATTTCTTTAATTTAAAGAACCAATAATAAATAAATATTATCTCAGATCTTATAAAGAAGCAATAAACATACATAAATATTTTTTGATATTTCTCCCCCTTATCAATTGTACAAAATAAAACTATAACTAGCTAGAAAACACTGTACACACCATATTACATAAAAAAACAATAACATACACACAAACAAAAATAAAAATTCCTTTCAAATTTATGAACAGAATAGAAAAAGAACTTTAATTTACATCTAAAAAAACAGATTCTAGAAACTTAAAATTTTAAATATAAATTTAATAATAAAAAGCAATCGATCACAAATAATATACTGTGTTTATTCAAAATAATCAGACAACATATTTAAGGATTTTCAATAAGAAATGTGTGTAACAACAATATCCCTATTTATAATATTGCTATCTTTTTTAATTTCTAAACTATGCCAGTTAAGGGTTGGTAGTAATCTTTTAAATAACTTTTTTCACAAATTTCTCCCTAACAATCTGTGATTATCAGAAGTAATTTATATTCCATGTTATATTTAGTTTTAACAATTTTTAATTTTACATTTAATTTTAAGGGACCATGATGACACACTATTAGGAACCCCACTTTATAAAGTGCCCCATTTTCGCCCTGCATAGTGTTGAAAGGGTAAAACTCCAACCACCAGGCATTATATAATAATATAAAACAAGATTTAATTTTAAATTACTTATTTAATTTTAAATAACAGAATTTAAGGTAAATATCACCTTTTAAATAATAAAATGTAATACGAAAAATTATATTTTATGTAAAAACTTTTTGTGAATAAAAAATTAAAAATATTTTATATGCTGGTTGATGCATATTTTAAGCAGTGTTAACGATACTACATAATATTTCTTACATTTACCCCGCTTGTCTTTATTCCCTTATATTTTTTAAGGTATTTTCCTCACTTCTAACATTATGAGTGAATCTTTTTTAGTTTGCTATTAGGCAATATAACTTCAAAATGAGCAAACAATTTTAGTTAGATATAATCTGGTATGAGGTAAAGAAATTTTGAAAAATTCAGATTTATTTCCTTTTCTTTTTTATGGAACTTTATACATTTACACTCACACACACGTGCGTGCGTGTAAAATTCCATAAAAATAAGTTATTTCCATAGATATATGTATATATAGTATATAATCCCAACTATCTTTAGAATTCGGTACGAAAAAATGCTTATTATAGGAAGAGAGGTTTATTTTTTTCTTTCAAGAAATTTTTCTGACATAAGCACAATTCTTTTTTCAACAAAATAAATAATTTTTTGTCTTCAAAGTTGCTTTGCAAGTATTTTATTGATTGCAAAAATATTTTCTTTGCGGAAATGCTTCTTTAAAAAAATGGCAAATACTCTATACAAATAAATTTTATTGTAGGATAAACTGGAAAAAGAAAAAGTTAAAAATGTAATTGCTCTTCCTCGACATCTCTAATTAAAATTATACTCTTCATATGTACCACATTCCATTATTAAAATTATACAAATTTGTTAACTTTCTATTTATCGTAGAAACCTTCTGTGTAAAAAAAGGGTGGAACAGAAAAAATTTAACTAGAAATATTTTTAGATAGATATTCTTAAAGAAATCTAAACTGCACAATAAATAAAAGTTTTAATTTTTTATTTCTTAGATGTAATTTAAACTTAATTATATTACTAATTTAACCAAGAAAATGGAAATATATATTACATATTATCTAATGACTTCCTTTGGAAATATAATAAATGAAAAATAACTACTAATATTTAATAAAAAAAAATATTTGTAACCAAATTCTAAAGTAATTTTTCATATATAAGTTTATTCATAATTAATTCTCTTTTAGTTTGATAACAAATATTTTAGAGTAGAAAGGTACAATTTCAAATCCATGGAAATAAGAAAAATTATTTTAAATCACTTCGATGATTAAAGATAATAGACAAATGCAATTTATGTTATCTTATATGATTAATAGTTTGAACGTATTTAACAATATGATTCATTTTTAAGCAAATATTAATTTAAATAATATGTGCATGCAACACATGTTTTCGAAAACTCTTCCAATAGAATATAAAATTAAAATTATTCATAATGTACATAAAAAGAAAAAGGTTTTCTGTGAAAATTGGGTTACATTCTTCTCTCACTTCCTCTAAGATAATTCCCGCTATTAAGAAGGATTAGTCCATAACGCTTAAGCTAAATCAAATCATCAATAAAAAAAATATCCAGTTATATGAGATATATACTTCCGCTGCGCTATAATAGCTGAGGTCAGTGGTATATGCTGATGTTTCTAGAATCAAATATTCTCTGATTTCATTTGCCAAATACTGTTTCTGAGATGAAGGTCACTTCATCATCTATAATTCCATCATTACTGAAAAGAGCTTTTATATTTCTGCTTATCTAAGCCATGTATAAAATAAGTTTCATTTTGGAAAGATAATTAGTTCATAAAATCGATGACATAACAAGTATTAATACAGTTAGCCTTCGAAAGAATTTTATATGTTATTTGATTTTGCTACCGAAGGCGATTAAGTACCTATACCTATAAATAATGCTTATAATCTAAAGCAAAATACCACCAAGTGCAACCTTAAATCTTCATGTTTTTGAAATGATATCAAGATATTTATGCTTTTCAAATAAAATTTGTTGCAAATAAAAGTTTTCAAATAAAAGTTGTTATTATTGTTATAACTACAAAGTTATGGTTGCAGTTAATATTAATAGCCATAATATACATAAATAATTGTTAATGTAATTGTTTTATCTGTATTACATGTAATATCGCCAAAAATATAGGTTTGGTGAGTTTTACGCTAATGAAATGGAAAAGTAAAACATTTAAATTTTTCTATTTTGAATGACTTATTTTATGCACTTCTATTTACAAAAATTAATTCAAAGCATTGGGAGTAATTACTTTATTTAAAGTATCAGTACACATTTATTACGTAGGTGCACTTTGATATAGTATTTATTAATAAATATTTCCATGAACATAGGATTTTTTCATGAATTGTTCCCCTTATAATTGTTTCAATTGTACTTCACCTAATTTAATTCTTTAAGAAAATCCTCTACAATATAGTTAGCTTTTTCTATTATTTTACTTTAAAATTTTATAATTTAATACATTCAGAATATAATTTATAAGATATTGTGAATAAGAAAAAAGTTATAAGTGCAAAATTATAGTACTAAATCATCTTCATGACATATTCAATTAATTTGTAACTGGTTTCCTTCATAAGTTTGTCCAAATAAATGTGAAAGCTATCATCTTTTCAAAAACTGAATTCTCTGACAATAAGATTGGAAACCTAATTTTAAAATAATATTCATTTAGATTTTAACGTTTTATTATAGTTTAATATTTACAATGAATTATGACTGTAATTATGACTAATTGTCTTAAAAATTATTTCTGTTTTTCCAGAGAAATTACAGTAAAATGGATTTATCTGTAATTTCTTAAAGATATTTTAAATAAATTATTTTAATCTAAGATATTTGTGCATGAAAATAATTTTTTTTAATAAAATGTGTCAAAATACTATTTCAACTAATAGCAAAATTTAATCTTGAACTTTATTTAACACTTTTTTATTTAATAGACACATTTTAAATCAATATAATGTTTAAATACAAGTACATTTTAGTACTTAGTTTATGGATTGATGTCTTTCAATATAAAGGAATTGTATAACTTATCAACAATTGTGCCAGCTATTGTAAGATATCAAAAGTATTTTAACGTACTAAATTCAAGTACAAAAAAAATAATATATTGCCTTTTATTAAAAACACTATATTATAAATTGCTCATTAAATTGCATAAATAATAGTTTATTTTAACTAGATCTAAACTACAGAATATATAAAATAAGGAAAATTATAATTTTCAGTTGCAATAGGATATCTGATATTTTGCATAAATAATTAGACAATTACTACCATCAAAAATAAAAATAAATATTCCATCTTTCAGCAGTAATTGGTTAATATATTGAAATTGGGTAATAATAGAGAGAAAAATTCCTAAACGTAATATAAAACCACATTTCAATTAACTTTTAAGCTAAAATTTAGTTGAAATGATATTCATTTGCAAGTCTAAACATTTTTCTTTGTGCAATTTGATTTTATTGTTACTTATATCGAAGTTGCAAGTAACAGAAAACTTAAATTGTTTCTAAACATTCCTTCTTAACGTTAGTTATTTTGTAAGTAATTAAAAAAAAGTATTTTGTTTCATATATATGATAAAATTTTTATTATTAAACTTCAAAATGCATGCTTTATAATTTGCAGACAAGACTCTTTAGGGGAGTTTTAAATCATATTGTTTTATATATTTCCAATACTAATAAGCATTTTATGAAAATAATTTTATACTTATCATTTTCAAATGTTTATGGATTGATTTTGTAACTATGTAAGAGAAAATAAAACCCACATTTTTTTTTAATTTCAGCTTTTTTAAAGAAAATTTCTCTATAGGGAGAAAATTAAGTATAGTATAAACGAATAAAGTACTTACAAAAACGATTCCCTTCTAAATAAAATATTTCTTTCGAATAAATAAATTAATTTTATCTAAATTCATTCAGAATATTTTTAATTTAACAGACAAAATTAATAAATCTTAGAAAATAATGTGACCGTTAAGTGATTCATATAGTGAATAATGAGACTGGTTTTCATTAACTAAAAAATGAATAATAAAGTAACTTCTGAATATTTTAAGTTACTTATTATATTTTACTTTCATATTTGAATCTTATCTTGCTGTAAAATCAAGTTACCTTAATTCTCTTTTTATAAATGTGTTTTAATAAGTTAGTAAATATTTTTAATTCAGTTAATGTTTATGACATTAGCAAGTTTTGATAACATAAATCTTTTCAATAAATTGAGCAAAAAATATTAATAAGAGTACACTTTAAAATTCATTATTTCGAATAACAATAAAAATTTCAGTTAAAATAGTTTTACGTATTTCATGCAACCGTAATTAAAAAATTTTCCCGGCTTAACCCTTTCAATAAATCAGTTGCACCAAAGTCAATATATTTCAAGAAACCTAATTTTATTTCTACATTAGTTTTATTAAGAAATATAAATTCTAGAATAATTAAATTTTTTAAATTAGCTTTAATAACATAATTTTTTATTATTTAGCTTAAAATGGCAATATCCTCAAAAAACAAATAGTATGGATGATGGGATCTTAAATGCTGGGATCTCCCAGCAATTTAAGATTATGAGTTCGATACTCGAATACGAAGAAAATTTTCATGCTCAGAGTGTCTATTAAAGGCTATAAATTCTTTGATAGCCAATGTCTTTCTGCTGATTTAGTATGAATAAAGGAGGGCGGTGCTTACTAAAGTATCGATATTATGATTTTATTGTGGCTCAAGAATATTAAGCGCTGGCAGTTATCAGCGACCTCTGTTGCCAGACGTGAGCAACTTAAAACATCACGTTAATGTAACTTTATGTCTATAATTGTGGGAAAATAATTGATTTGATAGCAAATGTAAGGTACTATTTAAATCTTAGCCATAATTTTTTTTTAATTTTTGCCTGCTTTTTAATGCGTGAATAATTGAATATATAGAAGGATGTAATTTTAATTGAAAGAAATTTAACAACTTTTTTTTTATTTCGATTAAATTGTCATGAAAGTTGTAATACACAAAATGTTATTCATTTAAATATTACTAAATTAATGCTAACCATTGTTCCATAAGTTACTTAAGTGAGTAACTTTGAAATAATATTCATAAATTAGTCTGTTTGTGTAAGCGTAAAATTCTGTCATTTAAATGATTCACAAAAATTTATTATTTTATACTTTTAGATGGAAATTAATATCTTTCACTTTATCATAAGGCTTTTCAAGACTAAGTCCTGTTAAACTTCAGAAAAAAAGTTTAGGTATGAAGAAAATTTTCTCTTCTTAAGCTATATCCATAATCAAAACTTAATTTTCTTCTTTATTTAAATTGGCATTGGCAAATTCAAAAGGATTAAATATCACAGTATGCCACGTTTTTTAAGATCAACATTTTTTCTTACTAGTGTATGAATTTGTGCAGTAAAAAACAACACTTAGAAAAATTAGATAAGATACAATTATTTTTAAGCAAATTGAGACAATGTTGAACTGGAAGACAAAGAAAACAATAAACACAACATTCACAGCTGTAAGAACAGTGATTCAATTATATATTACAAAAGTTTAAGACACCTCGTTGTGTCCTATTTTTTTAATTGTTCAGAATGAATAGCAGAATAGTTAATCTTTTAATTGTTAACCCACTGAGGATATTAAATAATTTCTGAGTGCACATTTCTGGGATAAACGAATGAGAGAACTTATACTACAAAAATTGAAATATAGGATTTTCTTCTATAATCTATATTGAATTAAAATATATTCTTCATCAATAAAGAATTATGAGTTTTAAAATGACTGAAAAGTTTAAATAGTGACATAACTGAAGATCCATCGGGTTCACAAAAGGCGTCTGGATCAAGTTAATCAGCTCATGGTTTCAGTGTTCTCCAAATGAAATAATATCCATAGAATTGGCAGGTCAAAACCTGGGAATTACTAGCTCTGTCCTGGTTTCTAAATTTCTAAATTACGAACGATATCAACCACTGTGATGTGATCACATAATTTTTATATTCAACTGTTATTTTTTGCTTACGGCCTTGCTTAGGAAATATATATATATATATATATTACTTAACAGTGACCTTAATCTTTTTTTTTTCAACCGGCATTTTTAAAAATATTGGTTTTGGTTTGCATTTTACCCCATTCACCTTTGCGTAGGCATTAGTTTGTGTTTGATTTTTTTGCAACTTCCGAAGGGGTGAAAAGATTGCCATTGGATTGCCAAAGCGGTGACTGGTATGGGGAGGGACAAGAATAATGTCCGGGGATATATCTCTTGAAAAAAGTAATAATGTGACAAAGTTTGATATGTATGAAGTAATTAGGAACATTTTTCATGAAGGACATATAAATAAATTCAAGATATTTCACTTATAATAAAAACCGTGGCTGCTGTAGAACCCACAAAAATTTGATATAGTATTTTCGCCAAAGAAATATTGATGTAACCTCATTAGAACCAAAGAATAACCGTTTTTTCTTGGGAACTATATGGAGAAAGATGTGCCACAAAATTCCAAGTCTAATATGGTTTTCTCTTCTCTCGCATGACCAGCTGTCTTTTCAACCTACGGAGTGTGATGGTATACAGTAAAGTTGTTTTTCTCATTAATTTCTCTATTTGAGATGTCCATGATCCCAGATATTATCATTTCAACTTCTTCCTCCCACGAACAGTAGCTGTAAGCCACGGGTGAATTTTTGCTATTTTTCATTTTTTTTCAATTTTTTTATTCTCACTGATTAATTAATTTACATTCCATTTGAATAACCATTTGCTTTGAGTTAGTAATGTACTTTAGCATGTCGTCATAATAAATTTTGGTTAAAGGGAATATTACTTGATTAAGTTGTAGAATATTTATGCTATAAATGTCATTGTGAAAAATAAAATCATTAATTTTTTTTAGCATCAGTTTGAAGGCATTGTATTGCGTATGTTTTCCGAAGAAATCTGATCATTCAATTAAAAAAAAATGTCATTTTCATGATTTTTAACTATTGAAATTTATTGTTTTGTAGAAATTAATATTAAATTTCTCATAGGGAAATCTTTCTTTTTAAAAATTAGGTCTTCATTTTAACTAATAGCAAGGTAACTGCTAATTATTTAATATCATTATTTGTAAACTTATTTTGCTGTTATGTGCATAAGCTTAGCAAGTGAATATATATTTACTTATACTGTCAGAAACGTTCAAGTTTGCCTTTAAAATTGTAGTAATTATTTCCACTGTATCAATTTATTTCGTTCAATAAATTTCTTTTTTAGTAATTTATTATTAAAAAATTATTTAACTTAGTATCATAAAAGGGAGAACTATTTCTTATTATCAAGTGGGTTTCAAGTGAGCATAAAATAATACTAGGAAATCTGGTAAATCCGACATATGGGCAAGAAGACTGGAACTGGTCAAATTTAGAAAAAGATAAATTTTTAAGGCAATAACACAGATGATATTAAACTTGAACGCTGTATAAGCGAATAATATATTAAAACCACTGGAAGCAGAAAAACATTTAAATATGCCTTAAAAATTCTATTATATTGAAAATTTATATAGACATTAAATTGTATCTGAACTAACACAATTTAATGTCTATATAACTTCCTTCATTCAGACAACCACTTCATGACTAATATTTAAAAAAGTTATAAATTTGCATACCTTACATCAAAACTGCATAAGATATTTTATTTGATTTCGCTTATGAAATATTTCACATTAAAAATACATTTTAAATTAAATTCAATTTCTGTCTCAAGTCTTAGCAAGAATGCTTTTTCGAATTTAAACCATCGAAAAGTTAAAATATGTTCAAAAATGCATGCAATTCTTTGTAATTCCCTTTTATATAATTTCCATATAACAAATATAATTTAAAATAAATTATCAAACAACTTTTAAAATGTGTACGAATTAGAAACGTAAAATGCAAATTTAAGTTCCTGCTGTCGCTTGATTTAAGTAATCTACTTCATGCATCGTTGAATCAAGCACAAAAGTAAATTTTGAGAATTTTCCTCGTAATTCCAACTTTGCTTAAGCAGATACCCGAACACTTGATTTTCCATATCGTTAAATGTAATAAACTGCTTCCAAAGATTAAATTATTCAGAAAACTTCAGTAAAATGTTTTACATTAAAATAACTGGACTGATTTGAATTGCGAATTTAATTGACTGACAGGAATGCTATCAAATTCTTACGTTATGTAATTTTCTTGAAGGGAAAATGTGCAATTTTTGACAAATCTATTGATATTTTATATAATTTAATTTGGAATATTATGTATACGTAATTTAATTTGGAATCAATTATATTTTTATATTAGATAAAAATAAATAATTTCGGATATTTGTTATTTTATTCCAATGCTTAGCTACTTCTGGTAAATGTACACTATTTGACCTTTCAAGGGTCTTAATACGGCCTCCTGTATTGTCAGACTGTTGGCCGATAGTTGAGTGGCTAGCATTAATGACTCTTTAGCTATTGATCCAAGGTTCGAA
The DNA here is from genome assembly GCA_030067965.1 of Latrodectus elegans. Classification (NCBI taxonomy): domain Eukaryota; kingdom Metazoa; phylum Arthropoda; class Arachnida; order Araneae; family Theridiidae; genus Latrodectus; species Latrodectus elegans. The sequence continues at coordinate 34,999,533 of CM057820.1, read as the reverse complement.
TCCCAATTCAAGAATGGATGTCCATTTCTCTCTATTTTTGTGTTCCTTGTTCTTTCTGCAGAGATGATGAATGAATGTTGCCAACCCTATAAACGGGTTTCTGGTAGAGTGACGTGGGTAAAGCTACTCGCCTTTGTAACTTGGTTTCCAGAACACACCGCATAACAATATTGGACATAACTGTGGCGAAGAGTGAGTCATCTAATGCTTAACATTTGAAAAAACATAATGGGCAACTTAGTGAGTGCATTGTCATTGCTCCAAAAGAGAAGACATCCTCGTTACTTTGAAGAAGTGGACAAACAGAGGATTCTGATTTAGCCTATCACCAGAGGTATCGTTTCAATAGGAAACTGAAGTAACCAATTATTTTAGTGCCCCAACCCCCATTAATAAACACTTTCAAATATTTTACTGTGTAAGGTATAGAACCCATTACTTTCCAAAAAAAGACCGCTGACTTTCGCAACGAAGCCACGAGAACCTATCTCATATTTTCTTTGTTCGCATTTATTACAAATTTACTTTTGTACAATTTTACTTTTTCAGATTTTTGTAAAGTAAAAATTAAGATTTGCATCAGGTTGTAGAAAACTGTTCTACATTTATGTTGGTTATTTTTATTAGACTCTGAATAAATGTAGATAGAGTTTTCCATAAAATTTACATTTTTATGATCATATCTAGTAAAAAACATTTCACTAACAAAAGATTCTAAAAATTATTATTCTTCTCACATATATTAAATTACCCTCTTCAATAATATTTTCAAAATTACAACAATCTTTAAAATTTTTAAAAGAATTTTACATTTCAATTAAATAAATAGTTAAGGGAATTTTAAAAAATTCCTATCATTTATCCTCACATGGAACAGAATATTGGATTTTAAAAAATGAAGACAGCTAAATATAGAAGGATTTGAATAAATCTTTTCAACTTCTTAAAATCGAATTTTACTTTCATTTTCCTATACACCAAAAGTGAGAAAAGATAGTATTTTGAGGCTAGAAGAAACACGCACAATTTTTTAAATGAAAAACTTATTCACTCAAAAAAGGCTTTAAGAATATTTGAAAAAAAATTTTGTAAAGTTTCTCCTCCGCTAAAAATGGAAAACTACTGCATTTTTCATTCAAAAAAACTCTGGAAATAGAATTATGTCAAAAGAATTTTACAGAAAACTTGAATATAAAATTAAAGCATAATTCATTGAGGAAAATGTAGTAGTTCAAAATAATTTTGCTTCTTTAATTTATTTGAATTTTTCAAAACATGACTTTTTCAAATATATCTGCAATAACAAAAACTCAACTTTCCTAAAAAAATATCCCACGCACTTTAGTAAATATAAATTAATGTATGTTTACAAATGAAATTCAAGAAAATATTTTCAACTGACAAAAAATTCCCAAATAGTTTATTAATTCTCCACATATACATTTACACATTTATTTTATTTGCTTAAGGGTTCTACTATTATAAGCAGATGACACGCTTGGATACACTGTTTCGCATTTTTGAACCACCCTTGGTGGCTTAATCCTAGTATCCGTAACATGATACATTTGGCAACATTAAGATTCCGGTTGTATATTTATGTATTGCCATTTTGTGATTCCCCCAATTTTGGTTTTATTATAAAACGCTCTCGTATGCTTATGGTTATGAGTCGCTCGCCTTAATCATTGGCGACACATTTAAGTATCGAGCCAAACGCGTTACGGATACTAAGATTTTACAATTTCATGCCCACTCATTATCTTTTAGCTGAAATAATCATAGTATTGTTTATTCTCAATTATAAGAAAATAATATTATTGCAATTTTTGCCATTGTACAACAGTAAAATTTATTAAAAATATTCTACATGGAAATATAGTAATTAAAATTTTCTGTGATCATAATGCACATTTTAAATTATAGCATTTCATATAAGGAAGAAATTCTATTTCAAGCTAAAACCTTTAACTATGAAGAGTTTAATCTCTCTATTATAAAAATGGATAAAAAAAAAAATCAATCAATATAAATAAAAAATATCAATATTGAATTTTTTATTAAAACTTTTATTTTTCTTATATCAAAATATTTGTTAGCTTATGCATTTGTTATTATATCTATTATTAATGAATTACAAGAATTATTATTAACAAATAACTAATAACTTCAAAAAAAAGCTGTGATATTAGAGTAATTTTGAATTAATCAAATATTTAAGATAAATTCATATAATGTGTGTGTTAAGTAAATTGTTTATTATAGAATATAAATGCTATTATTTGATTGATGTATTTTTTCTATTTATGTGAAAACATGTTTCAAATAAGTTAAATTAAAAATAAATATTTATACTTTAACATATACATACAATTTGGTTTTAACTTTGAACATAAATCTTGAGTAGAGAAATAACTGTCTCAGTTGAATCAATAATGTACATCAAATTACTAAGAAAATTTATTTCTCTATTAAAGACATTTTCTTCAGATTTCATTCAACAACATGAAAACAACATAAACAAGTTATGGATAAACATTATAATCTTAAAATACACAAGACTTCAGAATATTAAACATTTATCCACAAAAAAGTGTTTTTACTATAGTAAAATTTTCAGAAAAATCTCAATTTTTTCCTTAATGAATTTAATATGGTTAACGATATAGTTTTCTACTGAGGACAACTAAATACAGAATAATTTTAATTGCGTTACATTACATTACGTTGTTAATATTACATTTTTAATCGATAAAATTATTTGGATATATATATATATTACATAATTCCTAAGGGTTATTTGATAGATTACGATTTTCTTATTTTGTGAAAAAAATAAAATGTTTTTCCTTGTACTAAAATTAAAAAGCATACCTAGGGATATTAGATAATGGACTAGCAAATGAACAACTAAAGAGGCAACGAAGTGAAAAGATTCAGACGCAGTTACAATACCAAAATCCTACATGAAATAAAGAGAGCATATTCTAGAGAGCTAATCTATGAGAGCATACTCTAGATTTTGGCAAGCACTGTGGACAATCAGATTTAGTTGAAAAAGACCTCTTTCAGTTTAAACTATGGATAACTCCAGGTAATTAGTTTTCTAATAGCTGCATAAATTATTCTTGACTTCACACGATCCATTCCCTCCATATTTTTACAAAACAAAGAGGACAAAAGATAATTGCAACCAGTAAGGTAATCTCTCGAGCCCTACTTGTATTCCAGTCCAGACACCACAATATTTGTCATGTGAAGAAGCTGCACATATCCAGTCACGATTTTTTATTATTCTGTTTCCAAGAACGACACATGTGAAAAAAATAGAAAACCCCACTGGTTTCCTTAAAAATTAATATTCAGAAGGTTTGTAAAGAAAGTTGAAGTTAAAGAAGAAAATTCTAAAACAAATAGACCAAAATTTCCAAAATCAATATGGAATTTCAAAGAATACCCTCTTTATAATTTTAAAAATTCAGAAACAGATCCAGAATAAGTTATTTGTCTTGAAAATATCATAAAAAAGCGAAACATTCTTAACAGAATAAAGGTTTGCTTACTTGGCTGAGAAAAATGAGATTACTGAACATCTCATTTGATGGTAATGCCATTAAAGAGAAATCCAATAGCTTTGTTATGATGCTAAACATGAAAGTTTTCAAGGCATTAAATGGTTCGCTCAAAAAATTTAAAATCAGACGCGATTGAGGTTTTGAATATTGTGTTGTAAAAGCAGGAATGAAATTTAGGAAATTGAATGGAAACAAAAAGCACTAAACTCGTTACTTTGAGAGTAAGATCCAAAAGATATTTCTAGTGTGGACGAGACAGGTTTGTTTTTGAACATCCTACCCAAAAATTCTAAGTGCTCTTTTAGGTAAGATCTTAAAGATGATATGTGTAATGCGGTTAAAAAGCAAAGTGCAAAGAATAAGTGTTGCCAACATGATTGAAATAAGAAAGCCAAAATCTATTTTTCATAAGAAAATATTCAGAATGTCGATGTTTTTAGCAAGTTTCTAGTGTGTAAGAGACAGGTTTGAACTGCCAGCTGCACAACATGCTAACAATGATGCTTAAACAACTGGAATAAATCAATTATGAAAAATGGCTAGGAGACTTAGAGGGACATCATTTTTATCGAATAATCTTAAATTTCTTCTAATTTTTGATAATTAACATTCCTAAAAATTTATTTAAAATTAATTTAGATAATTGCACTGCTCTCACGTTGACGTCTCAAATCTTGAGTCTATTCATGGAGCGTTTCTCCAGCTTAATGTAACTTTTGCCTTACAGCCAATGGATCAGTGTATAATCAACGGTTTCAAGAATAAATATCATCGGGTACTTCTGCAAACAGTTGTTATGGACCTGGAATACGAGACATTATATTACAAAAATATGCAATTCTGCTTTCAGATATGAAACAAGAAGAAAATAATGTACAAGAAAATTTCCCTTATTTTACTTCCAACATTCCTAAAATATTATTTAAAATTAATTTAAATATTTTAACTTAAAAAAAATTTAAGTTATAGGCAATATTAAATATTGAAACGAAAAAAAATGGACTATACTGAAAGAAAACATCTTTCTTTTTGTAGGATCATATACGTTGCTATCTTAAAGTTTATTTTTAGAAAATAATACTCTCGCGAGAACGTTTAAGTATAAATGTATTTTTCCTCCATTTTTAAGTTAAATATGACACAAAAAATTTTATTTGTATTCTAAATTTTGAATGATGAAAAAACATTCTCTAAGTTTTAAGGTGACTGTAAGGTTAATTAACAGAATAACTTAACACAGGATATATCGTTCCTTCGGTTAATATAATAAAATTCTTCTATCAAAAGAAGAAATTTTGTATTTTATTCACATGAATAGAGAAAGACAAGAGAGAGAGAATAATATATTTTATTCATTTATCTATAATACAAATCTGTATTCCATATATACTACAGTACAAAATACTAAGAGAAACGAAATGTTGTCTGCATACAATATTCATTAATAGCATCTTATATGTCTAATAATCACACATTTTTACAGGAATAGTTTACATAAAACAAAAATTGTAATTATTCCATGCACAAAAAATGTAGATATAAAATGCAAAAATTTTTCTCATAAATTTAATGTAATATTTCTATAATAAAAAAATTATTTTTATAATTTTCTCTTAATTATGATATTTTAAGTTAAATCAATAAATCTGAGAAAAATAAAATTTTTATTTTATAAGAGCATTTGTAGCTGAATACTATGCAATAAAAATGCAAAATATCTCATATTATTTAAAAATTCATTCTTGATTTCAAACATTAAGGTAATCTCCTTTGTCTGGGACATATTGTTTTATGCATATAATAATCCTTTTGTGATTCATTTTTCAATAAGTTAAGGATTAATATAGCAAAGAAAACTGCATGCTTAAGTTATAGAAAAAAAAAGTGGATCTGATAAAACCTAAGCAAATTTTGTCTTTAATTATTTAAAAAAGTTGTAAAAGATTAGAGTGAAATATGTTTGTAAAAGATGACATTTGTTTAAACTTCCTTACTAAATAAGCCTTTTTACTCAAAAATACTCATTGTTCAGCGATATATCAATATTTAAATTAGCTTAAATAAATTTTCGTATGCACGAAATGCTAATCGTATGCTTTATCCCATGTACAATTCAGTATTAACTACGCAGCTATTTTTCTTTTTAAGCAAATGTGTTGGAAATATAAGACAAAGTCATTAAAGTAAATTTATATTCAGTATTTCCTCTATATGTGTCACTTGAAGACCTAAGGGAATGAAATTTGTCAAAATACATTAACTTCTTCAAAACTAAATCCTCTGTGTTAAATCCATGCAAATATAACAGTGTATTATGCGTAAAGATCTTGAATTATTTCTACATAAAACAAAAATAACATTTTGTTAAAAATTTCTAAAAATGATTGAAATACTTGAATATCTATTTGAATTATACAACTAAATGTTGCATGACTCCATTCGATTTCCAGTAGAATATGACGTCAGATTGAAATGACTTCAACATATATCTATAATTATGTTTAGGTATTGTAATTCAAGAAACTATGCGAAAATATTTTCCAAGAACGAGCGCAATACTTAATATTCATAAAATCTTCACTTCCTTAGATATTAATAAATATTAATATTTAATCAGTTGGAATGCAATTTAGACGAAAACTTTGTGTAGGAAGAAAATATATTGTCATGAAATATGCCATTTTGTCAAATATTATCTTTACTTATAATAATGAGGTGCAGTATACAAATGTTACAGTATAATCATAAATATATTAATGCATAGAAAGTAAGAAAGTATTATGCTGCTGGTCCTCATCTTATTGTATTCCAAGAAATAACTCTCTAATATAATTCAAATAAATATACTATATATATATATATATATATATATATATATATATATATATATATATATATATATATATATATATATATATATATATATATATATATATATATATATATATATATATATATATATATATATATATATATATATATATACTATATATATATATTATATATATATATATATATATTATTATACTATTGTTTTGTATTAGTTATATTTTATGCTATATAATTTTTATTTTTAAGTATAACAATATAATGTGATTTGTTTATGTAGCCCTATTATTGACAATCATCAAAAAAATCTATTATAAAAAATATAATTTCGGGGATAAAAGCGTTTTAATAAAGAAAATTCGCGATAGAACTTCTGAAATTCCTTACTTACTAACCTAAATAATTTTGTTTGCATAGAAAGCCATAATCATGCTACTAAGTAGAAAATTAAAGAAATTCCATAATATTTGAACACATGATTGTAACTATGACATGCAGATACATATTTGTCACGTTTTATTAATCAGTTAACTAATCATTTTTTGCACAAGTAAAAACAATTTTCGCCTATTAAATGTAGAAAATTTAATCAAAGTATTGTGCAACTTATGAATACATGTAATTACCTCTGAGCAGCGAATTAAACACTAGTTATTTTCCTATTATGTGTATTAAATTCTTGTATATTTTTATACATTTTTATCAATATATAGAACTGTTGCTACATTTTAAGATTAATGAAATTGTATTATTCATTTAAAATTTTATTCATATAACTCTTAATCCAATCATTTTAAAGTTTCTTTTTTCAACAATAAACCACATCTATAACTGATTTTCCACTAATAGTAAACATTCTTTTGAACATTCATCTGCTCATATTCTTAATTAGTTCACATTTTAAATCTGAGGAATTCAATGTTCAAATTTCTTAAGAAATGTTTCTATATTATAATCAAATATTACATAGAAATTCTTTTTAAATAAAGGTATTTTACGATACATTTTGCCAGACATTCTCTGTTTGTTACTGAAACATTTTGAGATGAGTGAATATTGCTGCTTATAATATCTCAGTCATTTTTGAATGGTGAAAGATCTAGTGATGTTACTGGCCAACGAAGATTATTAATTCCAATGAGGTAGCTCTTAGATATGCGAACTTCGTGGATCTACACATTATCTTTTTGAAAACTAGCGTCAAGATAATTTGCCATGATGATTAATATCACGAGTCGCCTAGTAGAATCAATATATGACTTCTCTGTTAAACTTATACTCTGTATGTGATAGAAGCATCGCATATTATCACACCAGTATTAGCGTATATTCTTCAGCAAAATAAAAGCACGCCAAGACTACACATTCCCCATTTACGAGTGCATCGATTCAGACAAGCAGTTGAATTCATCTATGGAAGCTGTTTGTTATCATTCTGCTGGCAATCATAATGATCAGTCACGATATTGCTATAAAAGATTGCTAATGTTATAAGATTAAAAGCAGAAGTACGCATTGAGATGTTAAAAACATTCCCTGAGGATATAAAAAAAAGCTGAAACAAACCGGATAGCATGCAACAATGATCAGATCGAACGTGGCACACAATCGTGTGATCCTGCTTGCTTTAATGCACCTTGGCCTTCCGGATCATTAATTTTACAGATAAAATTTGTTAACAATCATTGCCAGTCTCTGTGTACAGCAGTTAGTGTACGGTGTACATGGCAACTTATTGCTTGATTTATCCATGTAGCTTCACGCTTTATAACTATACACAAACGGAGTCGTCTAGTTGGCTATCATGTCCTTGACAAAGTCTTAATATTGCATCCATATATTTTTATTCTTTCTCTAAGATATGTAAGAAGGTATAAACCTTCCACAAATGTCACTGGTTTCATATAATATTAGTTGCGCAGAAGCAATTAATAACATCACCGGAAATTAACATTTATTAACTTTGAAATTTTAATTATTTGCATACTTTGCATAAAGATATTTGTATGCTAAATTTCAAAATGATTGATTAAATTTTAGAATGTTTTTTTTCCCTCACAAAGGATTTTTATTTAATTTAAAATTTCCCTCTAGCTTTAAACTCTAACTTAGAATAAAGCACAGAATACAAAGCATCAACTTACTTAAAATTAGTGACCCATTGTTTGGTAAAGTTTATAGCGCAATCATATATCTACCAGTATTTTATCCCAGATAATAAAATTAAAAACCATATTTAAATGTAGGATTTAAATTTCTAAAATTTTTTATGTAATTTTCACCAGTCTATCATTATAGGATATAACGACGTCATAACTTCCTATTGTGTTGTTACTGTTTTTAATACTTAGAACTACTATTTTCATTAAATGGCCAAAAAAAATATTTCGCATTTCAAGCCATTAATACAAACGTTCATTTAATTCCCAATAGTCATATTATAAGACGTAAATAAACTCTGATTCATTGAAGCATTCAGTTCATTATTTCCTAACATTTATTAGATAATCTTTCCAAATAATATCTGTAGTGCATTTCAGGAAAGGTCCAGTCTGTGTGAAATAATATCATTAGAAATAATTTCTCTAGAGGTAGAAAAATGTTTTTCCTCTCAATTCAAAAAAGCGTAAAAAGAAACATTTTATCTCTTGATACGTTAAGAAAAAAATTAGGAAAAATCATTTTCTTAATAGCAGAAAAATCGCAAGTATACTTAAGTGGAACAATACAGTTAAGTGTTACTTATTAAATGTACTATAAGCTTTAAGAATTATAGTCACATCGTAATCTATATTCGAAGTTCTGGTGTAATTATCTACAACTGCTTTTAGTTGAAAAGCAAAAACAGTTTTTGATTTGATTGATATTTATAAGATAAATTAATTCTTGACAGTAAGAAAGAAAGTAAGCAGATATACGTCAATAAATTTTAGAAAAAGTATGTATTCAAAAGGAATAATACATTAGGAAGTTTTGTTTTTTAAAAATTTGGAAAGTCTTTTTTTTTCTGAGAACCTGTAAGTTGCAATCGTAAACAAAATATTTCATATGTTTCCATAAAAACTATCTGAAAAATTCATTCGGAATATATTTTAATTGAAAATAAACAAAATTAGATCTCATTTTTAAAAGCAAACTGAAATTAAATCAAATTCAATATCGTATTTATATTTCCCTAAGAATTTCATTAAACTTTTATTCATTTCACATCTGTCATTCGTAAAAATAACTATCATGAAACCAATTTGTAGAAATATGAGTTTAAATGCTTCAAAAATATATCATGTTCAGAACTGAATAACACAAAAAAACCTGTAAACCCTTAAATTATTTCAGTAACTACAATATGCTCAAATGTCATTTTATTTATGACAAATTAATTTTATAACTATTATTGTTCTACATAATTTTATAATTATTCAGTGTATACTTATTTATTGATTTCTATTTCTAGTGAGAACTGAAATACCACAAACGTCTATGAGGTACTTCAGTTCTCACTAGAAATAGAATAATCTTTGTTGGTGGTTCGAGGAAATCATCTGTACGCTACTTTAGTTGTTCACGACTCATAGAAAAATTAAGGATTTACATATTTGTTTTATAAATCATCCCTAAAAATGTGTGTCATGCAAAAAAATTTTAACTGTTAATACCTCTAACATCTCCTATACACTGTCCAGTCATATTAATGTAACTAGAATGTTTTCTCGATGTTGACGTTAAATAATCAATCACAGAAAATAACTGGTAACACAATGCAGTTGATGGTATATTAAGGGTGTGTGAGGGCTTCGGAAATTATTGTCATTGGCGCAAGACAGAAATAGAGCAATCTATCTGACTTTCAAAAGAAAATTCGTTTGGGCGAATAGACGTGCAACCATTAAGCAATTGACAGTCCAATTGAAACATGGCGTTACCAACAAGGTCCCCCAAACAATTGTTGAACGAAAGTTGTTGCAGTAATTGTTGGACCTCCAAGTTAGACGCCTAGTATATGCACCTGGGCTGACGGCTGTTCATCAATGAAGAATGATGAAATTTACATGCGACTTTACTGCAACTGAAAATACACTGAGTGGTAACAGGCAACGTTTTCCGGTGAATCACGTTTTGTGCTTCATGGGATAGAAGGACGTTGGAGTATGCGACGTGAAACCTCTGGAAGCAAGCATTCTGCATCCATTTTCAGAACTGTCTAGGCTGGAAGCAAGAGCAATATAGTCTGGAGAATGTTTTCCTGACATTCTCTGGGTTTACTCAACCTTGTGGATAGATCAATACAAACAGGCATCTGTTCTTGAAGGCCATTTCCACTTCTATATGCGCGTTGTTTTTCTTGAGGGCATCTACTAGCAAGTCAATGAGAAGTGTTATACTGCTACCAATGTAAGTGCGTGGTTTGAAGAGCACCAGAATGATTTTACCTTTCTCCATAGGCCAGCAAATTCACTTCACTTAAATTCTATAGAGAATCCGTGGGACCATTTCGATTGGGCTGCTCACGTCATGGATCCTCACTGGCGTAATCTAGCGAAGCATTCTATGGTTCTAGAGTTGGCATGACTTAACTTTTCAGAGAACGCCTTAAGAAAACTAATTGACTCTCTTTCTGTACGTCTTACCGCAGTCCGCTCTGCGAAAGGCTGTTATTCTGTCTTTTGACAGGTGGTAACATTAATGAGACATTACTCTATAAGTCAGCATCGAGTCTCAAAATGATTATTTGTGATAAATTTCAAATTGCTTTTCTCTCTCTCTCACCTCGTAAAAGAAATTTAAAAACCCTAAATAACAGCAAATATCATTTATAGTTTTTCCACAAAGATAGATGATAAAAAAACATGTCATCTAGAAGTTATTCACGAAAAAGATAGGAAAATTCATTGTAAACGTGAGTGAATACTTTTGTAAAAACAATCACAATAATTAAAAATATGAATTTTACTTCCTTAGAGCACAAAGTATATTTAACGAGCTTTTGATGAAGTTTAATCATCATATACATAATCAACAGTACATAGTTAAATGAGTCTTTCATATAATAATGGAGCATAACCTTATAAACCACACACACGCATATTTTTCTCTAATTTTTATACAATAAACTCTAGCTTCAGTCCTTAAAGAGGATAGCAAACCTTATTTTCCAAATGGATAATATTTTCAGTCAAAATAAGAATTTTCATCGGGACATTTCAATATATGAATTATTATAAACATTTTAAAATATTTTACGTCAAAGTCATTCCTTAATTTATAATATATTCTATTTTTTCCATCAGTAAAATAATAATTCTAACTTTAAAAACGAGACATGCTATATTATTATGACAAATCTTTTCAAATTACTCTTGTCTACAATATTATAGTAAATTAAAGTAAAAATAAATTCTATAAAAAGATATATAAGGATACAATAATATTTCATAGAGATATAAAAATAATAGCTCAGTATTCGATACAAAAAAAATTGTGTTATTTTAAGCTATTTATATCAAAAGCTGAAAATGTGTTCTATGTATACAACACATTGATATCGAGGCATTTTCTGTATTGATTTTTGAATTGGTTTCTATGAATAACTTCTCAATCATCTTTCATCATTCTTTTATTTTGGAACAGCATCGATATCTCGTGATGCGATGCCAAGTGAAATGGGCCAACTGGAATGCATTTCCCTGTATTTTCTAGAAATAGCACTATTATATATATATATATATATATATATATATATATATATATATATATATGCATGCATGTATGTATATGTACACATGCATACAAATATATTAAAAGGAAAAACAGTCAAAAAATGTTTTTTTTTTTTTTTTTTTTTTTTTTTAAATCTAAAATCAATATGATTATTCAAATTTACGTTTTTCATTTTTGTTTTTATCCTACTCTATCAAATAAATACATATAAATTAAATATTATATTTCATTAAAATTTCTTCAAATTAATTTAAATATTCATAAAAAGAGCTTAGTAAATTTTATAATGAGTATTTAAATAATTTCTCAGAAAGCAAAATTCCCCACTTTATTTTGAAAGATTTTGCTTATGATTATTGAAATTTTCAAATCCCCCTTAAACTTTTCACAAAACAAATATGATATAAAAATAAATATCATGATCAAATGATGATTCTTGATATAACTGATTTTTTATCTATATTTTAAAAGAAAAAAGTTATTGCTGTACAAAAATTCATATTTTAATAAATTTCCAAATTGTAGTAACATACTTTGGCAACTTGAGTGTTAAAGTTCGTGTATATTTGATATTAGTTTAATATTTCAAACTAAATTTAGTTTAATAATTCAAAAATAAATCAAACTAAATTTAAATTAAATTAGTGGGTTATAAATAAAGATTTAAATGCATCAAATTTGATTTGTTAGAATTTGGATTATTTTTGTTCACGCTTTAATTTATGCGTCTGAGAATATTTTAAATGTATTGCATACAAAAACAAAACTTCTAAATTCAAATTTTTATTGTATTTTTTATTTAAATATAATCTGATTTATTTATATTTTCAATACATATCACATTTTATTTCACGTTCAACTTTTATGCAAACATATATTTAGAGAATCAGTTTTCATCACATTCCTTTTAGTAGATATTTTTTTAAAATTATGGTAGAGAAATTATTTCTAAATAATATTATTTTTGATTTTTAAAAAGAATTTGAATTATTAATATTGTCATTACATATCAAGTTTCATGTCATGTTCAATATTTATGTAAACATACAAGTTTGTTTAAACAGAAAGTCGGTTTTTATCACATTTCTTTTAATAGACTTTTCATACAAAATGAAAAGTGTAGTATTATTATTCCGAATTATTAAAAAAAATTAAAATATTGATATTTATGTATACGTTATATTTATAGGTTTCTTGTCACGTTCAATATTTGTTTAAACATACATATGGTGAGTTTTTATCACACTTCTTTTAATACACTTTTTATTCAAAGTGTGATAGAAAAATTATTTCTACATCAAAGAATTTATTTACAAAAATGAGTTTTTATCTTTGAATATATCTTTAGTTAAATATCATCAAAAAGGAATTACGACAGTTAACAAAATACAAAAAAAAACCTCTATGAGGTTTCGAAAATTCATTACTAAACAAATACGGAATTGATAGATTGTATATAAGGAAAAGAACATAAAGTTTTTAACTAAAAATACGCGTTTTTCATTATCTGAATAATGTTAAAAAAAATTTTAATATCTTTATGAAGGTTAAAGTTAATATAAATGGCTAAAAATGAGAGTTACAATTGTAATATTTATTGTTCTACCAATCAGAAATTTTGAAAATATTTGAATGTCCAAATCAACTTTATTTTTCATCTCTTTCAGAAATAACATTAAAATAAAAATTTATTTATTTCAAGCATTCTTTAAAATATAATTAATTGCTTACAATTATAAGATATACTCTGAATATTTAAAATTCTTCTCCGAATTAAAATAATTTTTACAAATAATCACTAAAAATAAAATTCCTTAATAAGTTCCAGAAAAGACAGAAAAAGACTTAAAACAATTACTGTAAAATCGGTTGTAAGATGCTAGTAACTTGAATACACAGCAATCTGAAATAGATAATGTTATTACAAATTATAATTGTACTGATGATTATTACGTTCAATAGGATAAAGCTATAAACATGCACGATATTCTCAAAAATTTTTAACAATTCAAATATTGCGAAATGTTGCAAATATTATAAAGAATGAAAAAATATTCTGTAAAAAATAATAAAATCTAAGAAAACTGACCAGAAATTCAGAGGAGTGATCTTATTGGTATCACTGAGAATAAAAATACCATTTAAAACAATAATTTAAATAGCATTTAATCTGCAAAAATTGCCAAAAATGTTATAAGAACCTATGACACATGCAACATGTGCAACTTTCTAGAGATGGAAATCTAGATGTGTTGCTACCGATGCCGATGAATTTGCACTTGAGCTCAAATGAATTAATAGTAAGACAGCGTTGTTTGGAGTATAAAATCCTTCGTTTTATCCACACCACGGTTAAACAGGGAGAACTGAATGTTGCAATTTGACTTTCAGCAGTCAAATTCATTAGCAAGTGTGTTTTAGAATTCTCTAAATTTCTCCCTTGATGACAACCAAATACAACCCACTTTCCATAAAAAAAATCTTCCTAAACGCAAATTATTCTCCAGAAACTAAAATGTCTTATAACAACCTTCGGTTATTAGATTGTCTTCTATGCAGAGCCACAAAGCCATTTAAAACTCATAGTAATCTGGAAATAAGAAAGCGTCTTCCGAGGAAAAGATGTCATATTCGATATCAGCCACTACTGAAAATTCGGAAGTAGACGTTGCACTGTTTTCTTCAACATGAATGACTTTCAACAGAGAGTGGTGGGAGTATTTTAGATTTCCTTCCTTGCGAAGAGAGAATATGGCTCACTACCTATGAAGAAACTTCTTGGAAAGTAATTACGAAGTAAAAAATTAAAACGCGTTGCAACAATCTTAGACATTTGGTAATCCATTTAACAGACTTAAAACATTTTTCATTACTTTGCCTCTTTGGTTATCATTCTTTGTACATACAGTGTAATTCAGTCTCCACCTGTTTGCGTGGGAAAAGGAAACATTCGTATCCTCACATTCCTCTTTAGCATGTACAGATGTGTTGTTCTTGAATCAAGTTGTAACAAGTAATAATCTGAAATGATCTAAGATCATTACTTTTTTCCGGCCTTTATCTACACCACATAAAAATAAAATTTTCCATAGACAGGCATTCTCGTGTCCATGGTGTTGATCTGAATAATGATTCATCTTGCGTTCTTTTTATAAATAACAATAAACATTTTTTTTTCGCTTACTATTGGTGCTCTTAATCAATTCAACAACATATCCTTCATAAATACCCTCTTGATTTTTCTAAAGTAAACTGAGTTTGCTATACTATATTTTTTTATTTTATTTGGGAAAACAAAAATATCTCCCTGTGCACCAAGGAATACCACACAGGGCCCGAAGATACAACGAATGTCCTACATAACAAATCCAAATAAATCATGAGATGAAAATAATAAAAAATAAAAGAAGGCAGAAGGAAATAAAAAGAGAAATAAAAATAAAAAGGAGTTAGATAACAGCATGGATAAATTTTTTAAAAAATTCAAAAATTCTCTTTCTTTACTAGGTCCACCGAAATCGGGGGCCACCTGTTATTTAAGTCTTTACAAAGCTCGTTCCATTCTTTTGAAACGGATGGGCATTGAAGATGAATGGGAGAAGGGCTGTCACTCCTAGAGTTGCACATGCACACCTCACTGTTTTTAATGTGGAAGCGGTGAAGATAGCTATTGAATTTCCCATGTCCAGTGAGGAATTGCGTAATTTTAAAGTCGGTGTAGAACCTGTAGTTCTTAATTCTGATGGGAACTGATGGGAAAAAAGATTTTGTCCACTTAAAATTAGGAGAAGACACAAAACCTGAGTTCCATTCTGTGATAATCTTCTTTTTGGCAGTGGTTTTGAACAAAGACTTGGGTAAGCTGGTATCCAGTTTATTTGGAAGTGAAAGAGAATATTGGCCAGGAAATCTGCTCTTTCATTTCCATACACACTACTGTGAACCTTGACATGGGAGAAAGTGAAGGAAATATTTATTGAAGTCTGGACTTCCAAATAAGTTTTTCAAAACTATTTATGTCTTGCAGAGCCAGTAGGGATGACATCAAGTCACTGCAAATTAAAAAATTTTGATAAGGCTTGCTTGTGGTATCTTTAAGAGTAAGATTAATGCAGAGTAACTCCGCTTGGAAAATAGAACTGTAATCACTAATGCGGTACACTTGATGACTCACTTCAAACCCATTCTGAAAGCATACGTATGCAAGACCTACTTTTTCGTTAACTTTATTCCCATATGTAAAGAAAATTAGATCATAGTCCTTTTTCCCTAACGCTATCAAATGCAGCAAGTGGAGCAAGAGATCTTGTAGATGGATGAGGTATAGGAAAGAAAAGTTTACTGTCGACAACAACACCAAGATATTTAATTTTATCTACAACTTGCAGAAAATTACTACCCATAGAAAAATTGATTGTGGCGTCAATGTTAGCCTTTTTGTGAATCATCATTACTTTTCACTTCATATAATTGAATTCCAGCTTGCAATGTTGAGCCCAATTATGAATAAAATCAAGAATACCTTGAGCGGTACTGCATAAATCGGGAAAATTTTTGTTTTGAACAATTACGAGTAAGTCATCTGCAAAAGCAATTTTACAGCACTTAAAATCATTCAATTTTTTTAGTAAATAATTCATAATTAGGTTCCAAAGGAATTAGCCAGAAACAGAGCCTTGTGGACATTCTTTTTGGATGTTAACTACTTTCGAATTATTGCCAAGAGCGAGAACAGCCGTTCTGTTGTTCAAGAAACTGCGGAAGAGATTGAGAATATTTGAATGAGTATAAGCCTTCTTCATTAAGAAAATAATAAGGAGTCACCACGCGTTATCAAACGCTCCTTTTATGTTCAATGAAAGAATAGTGAACAGATTTTTCTTTTTCAATTCGTTTATAATGTGAACAAGTCGCAGTAGTGCATCCTCAGTAGATTTCTGTGGTGTGAATCAATATTGGTTTTTACTAGTATAATTATGATTGTTAAGATGCCATCTTAGTCTGTTTGTAAGAGGCTTTTCGAGGCATTTTCCAATGCATGGCAATAAACTAATACACTTAATATTCTTAAGGTGCGGTCGCATAGAGTTCAAACTCTTTGGGATTAAGACAGCTTTAGCATTTTTCCAAACAGCAGGGAAGAGAGAAAATTTTAAACATGAATTGAATACAGTAGGAAGAACTGAAGAAGAACACTTATGAAAGTATTTAATCATTTCATTGGAAAGGGAATCCAGGCCAGAAGATTTTCCAGTGACCAAACCGTGAATAACAGCATTAACCTCATTGACTGTAAAAGGTGCATCATCTTCTACAGAGTAGGCCTTGTTAGATTGTTCTCGAATATTTTGTTGAAAGGAATAATTGTTAGAAGGATTGTCATCTGGGAATGAAAAATTTGAGATAGCACTGAGAGATTCTTCAAAAGAAGATGTGATGTAAAGTGATTTCAATGCCAGTAATCTCAACACTTTTACTAAAGTTTCTCTTCCTGCCTTTATAAATCTTCTTCCATATATTTGTAGGGGTAACATCAGAAAGAAAGTTTTTCCTGGAATATAATTTTGAGTTATTAATTAAGTTCTTACGCACTTCTTTAACATGGGGGTAATTGGATTAAAAAATTTCCTTGACAATCGGGTTTTTGGCTCTTTGAAAGCGACGTCTTGAAGCATTTAACTTTTTACGCATGCATGCTATTTCAGAAGCCCACCAAGGAACATTTCTTTTATCAAAATGCTTGAAAGGAATAGCTATCCTTCTTGCAGAAATCGTGAGATTTTGAAGCTCAGAAATTAGACTTTCTAGGCAAATAGGGTCATTAGAAGTAGAAAGCTGATCATCAAAACTACAATTATTGATAGCCTCGTAACATTTATTCTGAAAAAGAAACCAATTTTCTCTTCTACAGTCAAAAATTTGATGCCTGTTTTGGGCATCAAATCCACTACAGCCCTTTATCTCTCCTGATGTCTTCTAAATTACAACGCTTTCCTTGTAATTATTTTATTTATATTTACATTAAAATCATGATTAAAGCTTACAATATAATATATCTTGAAAGATATTCAGACATTGTCTGAAAAAGTTAGCTAAAATTTCAGCATTAATGTTTTTTATTTGGATTTAAATTCCAATATCTTCTTTTTTAACTATATATCTTCACTAAAAATTCTTTCATTGTCTGATAGGTAGCTTTAATTTTTCTTTTCTATACCCCGTTTGTTATCCCTTTTAAAGTTCTATTGTATCTTTTATTTTTATTTTTTGATTTTCAATTGCTAGTAAATTCTTAAATTGCTTACAATACTTATATTTATTTTATATTTTAAAAATGAAAGCCACATAATGTCCTTATAATATTTAAGTTACTGGTTTGCTTATTTGACATTTGTTTATATTCAATTACCTTCCTTAAAAATTTTCACTTCCAGCAGTAAATGAGACTCAATTTATTTCTCACACTTTTTCTATAACATTGTGTTATTTCTTTTAGTTTGTTTTATTTCTTCGCATAAAATTTAAGAGTAAAAAATATATGGGACTTTTTATACTTATTTTGGATCTTTAAGGAAAAAATAAACCGTTTTTTTTTTCTCTTTTTTCAGATGAACAGCATTCTACATCATTTAGCACTGTTTGAGTTTTTTATAGCTACTCGTAGTAACAAATCCGGCTTTGATTTTTTATTTCACCCTAACTTACATATTTTTGCAAAATTCTAAGACATTTGATTGAAAAACTTGTAAGAACATTTTTTGAAGGAAAAATAATGCATAATATTAAAAAAAGAAATATAAAATAGTATTACAGCAAGCTTTAAAGTTAGTATTTTACTTTCAGATGAAAGTAAAACGCAAAGTTTTTGACAAAAGCAAAAATAAATTTTGAGACTCTAACATATAATGTTTTTCTGCACACATTTTGCATTTTCCCCTTCTTAAGTTAAAATAAGAAGCATAAAAAAAAGAAAAATATTAAATGCAAAAGAAAATCTTAAGAGATATATTTATTATTCAAAGCATGTGAAGAAATGGATTCATTATTTTGTTTTAACTTTATCAAGCAAAAAGTGTCATATCCGTTTTTTCTGTAAAATTTTAATTGCAAAATAAAATTTTAACTCTTGTAATTGAAAGGTGTAACATTTCTTTTGTCAGGAATTATTGGTTTTTGATTTTGTTTTTGATGTTAATAATTTTGACATTGAATATAGTAAAAAATAGAAATATTATAATCATAAAATTTAAAACATTTATAGCAAAACGTGCAAAAAAATTTAATACTAAATGTTTTTATACACAAAAGTATCTATTAAAATGTAAATCAAACGCATACTTAATATTTTATGTAGAACAGAACTGTGCAGAACAGCAGTTTCTATAATATTTAAATTTAAATAATTTAGCAACATTTTCGTCATTAATTGTGAAATTGAATAATATACGTTTTTTTCATAACCTATAAAACGTTTTGAGAAACTAGAATTGAAAAATAAAAAGGTATATTTTAAATAAAAAATAATTTTTATAAATCATTGTAACAAATATTGATATTATAATTTACGTCATTCTATTTCGGGCACTAGAGGGCAGCAGAAACGTATTTGCTAATGCCGAATGAGTACGGAAAAAATAGAAAGAATCCCACCAACAAGATTAAAGAGAATCATTCTGATCCAATATACATTAAATTTGAATACAGGCGATGCATCCTCGTATAGATATTGTATGTTTCACATACGTTTTTACCAAAATATTTCTTACATATGTTTACATAAATAATTATTATTTTTGTGAGAGATACGTCCATTTCTCTTTGGTATACATATTGTAGTGTGTAGATACCACACTATATAATTTCTGCTCATTTTTCATTTAAAATTGAAAAGAACTTTTTTTATAACTGCTGCATTTTATGACGTATTAGCAGATTTATTTATTCAAAACAAAATTAGAACTACTTTACAGTTCAAAATCAATCATAATCTTCTTTATTAATGAAAATGAGTTTATCTTTATCTTTAAATATCTGTTTACTGCTTCAATTTAAAAATGATAGCAATATGAAAATCAAAAATAAGGGTTTTATAAAAGGCAAACTTGTATTTCATTTTTAACCCTTAAATTAAACATAGCAAAACTTTTGAAACAGTAGAATTTATAAAATTAACTTCGAGGTTGTGCATTTATAAGAAATAGCATTATTTTCACTTTCTGAAGCCTATTCCTATTAATAAAAATAATTAAAATCAAGTGAGAATTTTAAAATTTTGAGGTATCGCTAAGTAGCATGAACGACTTTCTAAGTTGATAAACTCTTTCTCAAACCTTTCACACTACAGTAGCACAGAAGGGGGGGGACATTGAATAGTATTAAGTTTTTTATTATCTCCCTTTATTTTATCTTTTATTCCATTTCTCGTAAATAATTTACCTCATCTCTCTCAATTTTAACGCACTATCTCTTTGTGTGTCAATCATTAACAGTATCAGATATTAAATCTTTAATTTTAGCAGTATGAAAATGCTTTTTCCGCCAGTCTTAATTAAAATAAAACATTTTTTAAAATCAAAATTTCTAATGAAAGTAATGAATATTAGATGAATATTTTTGGATGTAATCCTAAATAATAAAAAATTGGTCAATTTTAAAATGTTTATTTACTTGTCTGATCAATTCTAAAACAATTGTTAGTCTATAAACGATTACAGTTGATTTCAGTTCAAACATTGATTTGTTATTAAGTTAAGTTTGTTATTAAATTTGTAGACATTTTAAAATATTTAATATTAATTGTCTGGTACAATTTTATTAATTATGTAAAACAAGGGTAGTATAAATTTTTTTCCATCAGCCGAATATTTTTTTTAAAAAATATTGCGCTGATGGAAAATTTTAAAATTAAGTTAAAATTTTTTCTTATTTATCTAAACTTTTAATGTTTTTCATCAAAATAAATGAGATTTCATGTTTAATTACTAAGAATTTTCTAACTATGCTCCCTGAAGTTTAAAATATGCCATAAAAAGTTGCTACTTCTATAAAAGAACTTGCAAAAATCTCTTCACTTAGAATCTATACGCTTACAGACAAATTCTTTATATGAAACATTTATCTCACCAATGTTAAAAAAAAAAAAAATTTTATAAAAAAGTTTGCATAGACTGGCTTCAGATGATACTCAAGTGTCTGTATCAATATTCAAATATCATAATGAAAAAGTTTACTTAAATAAATTATTGAATCATATAAAATAAATTAATTTAGAAAAAGAATAATATTTGCACCAAAGTAGAGAAGAAACAAATACCAATCATTCCACTAGGCTCTAATGACACTAGTGGCCATCATAAACCATCATAAATGACTAGACATACTCTCATAAATTGCTACTACGAGTTATACAATGGTATGATTTATAGAAATATATATTGAACATGATTACTTTTAAAACATCTATGCAAATTATTACATTTCAAATCAGCTTATCTAAAATTTTGGGCACACATAATCAAGCTAGTAACGATTTTCTTTTATAGTTTATTAAAATTGTTCATCATAATTATCAATTTTGGAACATTTGTAAACTTTGAATAGTCACTGGTTTTTATTTAAATAAAAAACTTAAAACAAAATATAATTCTTATATTAATCTAAAAGAGTACGAAATATTTAATGAACACTGAATATACTAATATGTTCATTGAATATAACTTATTTTGCAAAGAAAAGAAATAAAATAGCGATATAAGTTGTACTAATATATCTTATCAAACAAATTACATTCCATTAAATCAATAGAATATCATTTTAATTGTAATATTTGAAAATTTATAAGGTTTACTCTAGCAATACTTGGTAAAATTTAAAATTATTTTCATGCAACATCTTTCAGAAACTAATAAAGTAATAATTGACAAGGAAATCCTTTTTTCATAGGAAACTTAGCTAATAATCTTAATTATAAATTACAAATAGAAAACTAATTTACTGAAATACATTAATTTAAAATAATACTAAACTCTAAACAATAAATTACTTTTCTATGAAATCATCAAAAAATATTTCAGTGTAAGGATAGGTGGCAACGCTTTCAATCGCATTGTTAGTGTGAAATAACAATTTTCACAACATTGCTTAAAAAATGTCTGAAGGTATAAAATTATTTCATTTTTATTCCTATAAAAGAAATAAGTGCTTATTACAAATCTAGAGTTATAATCCATATAAGCAGTAAAATTTCTTTCATAAAAACTAAATCACATGATTTCAGCTGATACTTCAAACTTGTATTTCGAGCAGAAAGAAAAAATACCTCATGGATAATTTTCTGTTATGTTAATTCAGTTACTAATATTGATAGTGATAGTTAGTAAGTAATAAAAACTGAAAAAAACTAATTAAGCTTAAAATGTCTTTATATAATTTAACTCGATTTATTAAACTATCTAACATAACTTACAATAATTTAAGTTATTTTAACTTACAATAATTTCAATTCCAAAATATAATTTTTAATTAAATTTAGATCACTTAAATTTTCTTTAATAATTTTTGCTATAGCAAAATCTTGAAAATTGTAAAAAAATATTAAAAAAGGGCACTTTTTAAGAATTACAAAATATTTAGATAATCTTTTTAAATAATTTTTATTATATATTATTGATTTATATACTTCCCTTTCCTATTTCTAATTAGATCTTCATTTTCGTACACTCTAGGTGACAGATTAAATTTAACCGTCTAGAAGCTCTTATCAAACAAAAGACGTTGAAGTATTTAAATAAATCAAATTTAATTTGTAATCCCTCGATTACTTCAACGAATGCAATTTATTATATAATTTATTTCAGTTGCATATCTAGAGAAAATAGTTTCTGGTAAATCAACGGCTTTTCAACCAAATTCATTTCTCAGTGAAATCGGATACAAGCTTCTAATTTATCTGAGAACTTCAACATTAAGAAATATATTTTAAATTAAGAGTAAAAGAGCAAGTGAAAATATTTATTTGTTTCATTTGCATTAGGTTATTTTTCTCAAGAAAACTTAATTTCATTGCTTTTTTATATTCATAAAAAACAAAAGAATTGAGAAAAATAAGAGATATAAAGATAAAGAATTTTGAAATAACAAAATAAGTACTTATTAAATAGAATAAGAAAGTAAACATTTTTTTATTTATTCTCTTAAATTAAATCACAGCTGCATTGGAACGAATTTCACCTTATTTGCAAAACATTTTTAGCCAAAATTTTAAAAAAATTTCTAAATGATTGCAAGCAAAGATGATTGATTTTGTAAGGTTTATTGATGCAAGGTCCAATATTGGACATTTCTGCACCGTACAATATTTAAAACTGAAGGTAAAAATTCTGTGTTAAAAGACTAGTCAGATGTATACAATGGAATGTATTAAAAGTTCAGGAAAGGCATATGTAAAAGATTATTTTGTATAAAAATCTTAAATAGAATTCAAGAAACCTATTGCACGTAAAAATGCAAACAAATTTCTATGTGGTTTAAACCCCACCAAGTCACGTAAAATTAAATTTGTGGTATTAAAAAACACTATGCGTAAATCATTGAAATTAGGACAGACAATTAAAATGTAGTGTAATAATGTGTACGGTACATTACACATGCCACAAATTGGAGCACTTCGAGATAACAATAAGTGCTTGTGTGTAAATCTAGTATGTCCAATACGAAGCCGTGTGAGTTTTACGTCAACTCTTCGCAGGGAAGCACCTGGGAATGGAAGAATGTGGGAGGATATACTATATAATTTTTTTTTTTTGCAAATCCCATGTTTTTTGCCAGTAGGAGGAAATGAAATACATGATAATTTGTTTAATGTCAAAAACTATTAATGCTGTATGCAAAATGTCAGAGGCATTTTTAGCAGCAGCATTATCTGCAAGCTCATTCTCAGCAATGCCAACATGACTTGGAACCCAACAAAACAAGATGTCAAATCCTTTATTCGTCAATATATTTAAAATATCCAATATTTCCATAATAATTGGATGACACTTATCATTAAAATGATCTAATCTCATGACCACACTCATGCTATTTGTTTAGATACAGTATTTTCGATGAGAGCTGGATTGTATTATTTCTAGAGCACGTTTAATAGCAACAGCTTCGTCTGTATACACAGAATATGATGCATGCAGTTTATAGCTGTAAACTTATTTCCAACAACAATACCACAACCAACATAACTACTTGATTTTGAGCCATCTGTTTATAAAGAGATGTAGGAGGAATAATGAGAATGAATGTGTGAAAACATCTGTTGCAAAATAAGGGGAGATAAAGCTGTTTTTATTGTATCCAGTAAAGTGTTTGATTATATTGACAACAGGAATATTCCAAAGAGGAAATCTTAAAGCATCTGGGACTTGAATATGTAAATCGGGAACTCAGATGAAGACAGGAATGAATTTGTACGCTCATAAAATGGTAATATGTTATGTGGCCGTGCATTATATAGCCTTCTTAAAGAGGGACAAGTAACCATAGATCTCAAAGGATGTTGCGATACTGATAGCATTTTAAAATAGTAATGTAGAGAGAGTTGCTTACGTCTCAGATCAAGAGGTAATTGGTTGCAAATTACATAAATGCTCTGAAGAGGAGATGTTCGGAATGCTCCAGAGCAGATTCGTAAAGCTGAGTGATGAACAGGGTCTAGTTTGCACAAAACTGATGATCTGGCTGATCCATAAACTACGCTACCATAGTCAATTCGCGATAGAATAACTGACCGATAGACTGATAGAATACACTGACTGATAGAATACAGATCATAATGCTTTATGATCTGTACCCCAAGAGGTATTAGAGAGACCTTTCAGAATATTTAGTGCTTTTTCGCATCTTTTGCGCAAATCTAAGATATGTGGAAGGAAGGTTAACTTTTTATCAAATATAAGCCCAAGAAATGATATCTGATTAACTACGGGAATAGTTGTGCCTGATATCTTAATTTCTGGATCAGGATGAGGCCCAGTTTTTCTGCAAAAATGGATACATTTGCTTTTACAAGGGGACAAAGTGTGCCCATTTTCATTACACCAAGCAACTATTGACAGCTGTTTGTAATTGCCTTTCAATCAGTCGCATACTAGAATCTTGGCAAGAAATTTGGAGGTCGTCAACATATAACGCTCCATGGACAGATGGTCGCAATACATGAAGAATGTTGCTGATGAAATATTAAAAACAGTAACACTTAAAACACTTCCCTGAGGAACCCCCTCACATTGGATAAATGGATTAGATAAAACAGATCCAGTACGGACATTAGAAATGCGATAATTTAAAAAAGATCTGAATAAAAATAGGTAAATTTCCTCTGAAATCAAAATTATACAAAGTTGGAAGAATTCCATAACGCCATGTCTTATTATTAGCTTTTTCTGTCAAAAATTATAGACACTAAATGATGTATCCGTACAAAAGCATTCCTAATTTGTGTTTCTAGGTATGCAATATTGTCCAGAGTAGATCAAGCTTTCCGGAAACCAATTTGATAAAGTGATATGTACTGATTGTCTTCAATTACATGAACAAGAAGGGCATTGACCATACGCTCCAAAGTTTTAGCAACTTGTGAGAGCAATTGGACGATAGTTTTGAGAATTAGCTTGATCTTTCCCAGGTTTAAGAATTGGAATAATAATTGCTTTGCTCCAGAGACTGGGATAGACATGTTCATTCCATATTCTGTTGAATAGAAAAAGAATGTTTATTAAAGATTCATAATTAAGGTGACAAAGCATCTTATAAGAGATACCATCTGGTCTCAGACTAGTATTTTTAGTTTGGTACAGGGCTCTCTGCAATTCCAGCAAAGAGAAATTGCAATTATAAGGATGTATTGCTTTAACATAAAACTTTATAGGTTTCTTTTCAGCTTGCTCTTTGATTCTGAGAAATTTAGGATCATAAGAGGCTGGACTAGATACCTTTGCAAAAGTTTCACCTAAATGATTGGCAATACCATATTGAGAAGAAATTGTGTCAGCTCTTGTGCGTAGTATTGGGATAGAGAAGTCCCTATATAAACCACTGGAAGCTTTAACTTTCTTCCATAACACTTTGCTGGAAGTTGATTATGTGATGGAGGAAACATATCTTATCCAAGATTCTTTTTGACTATTTCGCCATATTCGACTAGCAAAAGCTTTAGCTTTTTTGAAAGACATGAGGCTTTCCATGGTAGGGCACCTGCGAAAAACAGTCCACAACTTTTTTGTTTTTTGTATGATACTTGGCACTCACGGTTCCACCATGGTTTATAATATTTGCGTGGAATTGGGGAGCACTTGGGAATTGTGTTTTTGGCAGCATCAAGAAGTGTATCAGTTACTTTTGCACAGCATCATTGATATTATCTGTTCTAACCATCAGTAATCGCAGTAATCGCAGCTAATTGAGTGTAGAGAGACCAATCTGCACGATGATAAGAATAAGAGGAGTGAAAGATTTGTGGACCGCTTATACCAGTTTGATTTATAATTAAAGGAAAATGATCCCTGTTATATAAATTCTTATCAACATTAAGATTTAATCAAGGTAGAATTGATGGAGAACAAATAGCTAAATCTAATGAATGAAAAGTTCTTGATGGTTGATGGAAATAGGTTATTTCTGTGAAATTTAGAAGACAGATATTTTTATTAGAAATGAACTGTTCAATTATATTGCCACGAGGATTCATATTATCACTACCCCATAAGGTGTTATAACCATTGAAGTCACCAAGTAGAATAAAGGGTGCAGGTAGTTGATCCAGCAAACTGCTTAAATCGCTTTCATGGATGGTGTCATGGGGAAGTTAGTAAATGCTACAAATAGTAATGAGAGATGTTGAGTGTATGCGTACTGCAACAGCCTGTAATGAAGTGTTAAGGGAATGTATAGTGCTAGGAATATTACAAGACACAAGAATGCATACACCTCCAGAAATTGAATCATGATTAACATCTTTCCTCACACAATTATATCCATGTAATTTTAAACTGTACTGAGGTTTCAAAAATGTTTCTTGGTGGCAAAACAAATCGAATTATACAGATTTATAATCGTTTTTATATCTTCTATATGAGTGCGAAAACCTCGACAATTCCAAGAAACGAAGGTTTCTATCAAGATAAGCTGAATGCTCCGGCATTGGAGCACGCCATTTGGGATTCAGATGAATCTCCACTTAGTAGTATTTCATCATCTGATGGGTCTACATTCTATATATCTGTCTTAGAGGCAGTTGAGCTTCTTTTACTCTTTAAATATGATTTAAGAAGCCCTTCTTTTGCATTCTTTAATTTTAGGGTTCTTTGAGACTTAGATTTTGCGAAAGACAGAGAGGAAATTCCTTTCGGAATAGGTGAGTCATTTATGTTAGAAATATTTGAGGATAAGTTTGGAAAATTTAAGAAATCTGTTTGGGTACTTCAAGATTTCATGACTTTTTTAACTGCTTGTGAACAGCTAATACCTTGATTAGGGGTACGGGATGACACTGTTGGCCTGGCTTCAGGGTAAGATAAGTTTTGTTTTATTTTCACAGTAATAATTTCCTTTTCTAATATCCAGGTTTGGTATGACCAGTTCCAGGTCTCGTACATACCAAACCTGTCCAGGTTTGGTATGTACGAGAGATGTTCACCACTGCAATTGACACATTTTTCTTATAATTGACTACTATCATGTCCAACAGATGCACATCGAGCACAAGTCAAATGTCTCCTACAAGTAGTTTTTCTAATAGCAACAGGGCGGCAATAGCTACTCAAGGGGAGCCCTCAACCTCTTACAAGGCAACTTCAATGAGGGAGAAAAGGAAGAAAAAACAGAAGAGGAGAGGAGAGAAGAAAAGAAAGAAGAGGATACTTCACTAGGGTTCCTCGGGAATATGACACACGTCACATTCCCGAGGAACCCTAGTGAAGTATCCTCTTCTAAAGTACCTAAAGAAGTTAACCCCCTGAAGTGAAACCAAGGTGAATATGGAATTGTGAAATTTCTATGTATTATAAAGTTTATTATCTGGCATTGAAAAAAATAGATACTTTAAAGATTGAAAGTATCTTATTTCTTTATAATCTAAACATGAAATTCGAACTGTAAAACTATTAGAATATTTTTTATTTAACTTCCAACAATTGGCATAAGTTATATGATAAATTAGCCACTTTGAATCTTTATTAGTTTTAAATATCATATATTAATAAAAATATAGAGTATAATAATTAAATATAGTTAAAAGTAATAAAATATCTATTGATTAAATAAGACAAATAAAATAACTAAAATATTCATACCAATTTAAATGAAGATCAGAAATGTTCTCCAATTCCACTTATTTTTAAAAGTACCAAATGAGTTTGTTAGGTTGCCTACTTTTAATTTTCAAAAAAGGTTAATAAATTTATATTGTTAAGTTAAAGAGTAATTGATATTGTCATATTCAAAGAAATCGATAAATTAGCTTGGAATTCCACTTAAAATGAAACGTTAGAACACTGAATTTCATGTAAATATATCGATCTCATTCATAACTTCTCCGGTTTAGTGTAAAAAAGATATGTAAGTCTGTAGTTATACCTTCCTAAAAACCATTGAATTAACAACAATTAAAAAAATAGATAGTTTATAGTTTCAAGTTTTTTATACTTAAGTAAAATAATTAATTATAAAGTTTTGATAAAAATTAAATGTTAATTATTTATCAGATGATTAAATTCATATATAATTCAAAATACATGCAAACGTAGACATGTGAAAGATTAAATCTCCTTTTTTTGAAGTGTTGAATGAATTTAATAAAAGTAAATTATCAATAAAAGTAAATAAATTAGAGATTTTTTGCAATATATAATATTAATGCATAAAATTTTAAATGAGATTAATAATTTTGAAAAATTGTGTGATCTGAGGTTTTTAATTAATATATCTTTTAATGTCTACCTGTACGAATATTAAAAATTGTAAAAATGACTTATTTCATGCATTACTTTGTTGTCATAAGTAAATAAATTAAAATAAATACGATGTCAAGTTAAATCAAAGATAAATAAAATCACATATTTTTAGTGTTTTTATTCTTTTAAATAATGATTTGATTATTTTTAAACTTTACATTTTAACTTCCAAAACAAAAATTAACAGCATAAAAATTATCTCATATTCTTAATTAGAAAAAAAATTAAAACACTGTAGCGAGTTTCCTTTTGTAACAGAATGCAAAAGAAAAAATCTCTATTTGTATCAAAGTTCTGTTTTACCACAAAATTAAAAATATAAATATTTCTCCTTAAATTTTAATGTATAATTTTTTCAGACTTTACAAAAACTAAAACACTTCTCATAAATATAATATGTATATTTTATTTAAGAGAATATATCAATTATAATTAGTATATTATTTATTTCAAAGAATAAATAAAAATTAAATGAAAAAAAATTTTCAATTGATATCATATTTTTAAGTTTTAAATTTCTTTTCTATATTAGACTAAAGTCATATTTGTAAACTATTTTCATTAAAACTATTTAATATTTGAATTTTTATTGTTACAAAATATAAAAAAGTTGAAAATATAGGCCACTTTTTCATAAGATAATTGCTGCCTATTTTATCTTATGATTTTTTCTGCTACAGAAAAATAAGGCATAAACAAATTTAAACGAAAGAAAACATCAACAAATAAAATGTTTCATTCATATCTGCAAAAAGTAAACAAATAAAATCTTAATTATGTTGAGTGTAATTGATAAAAGAGGATAAATTTCCATGTAAGAGACTGAATTCATGATTAAAGTCAAAGGGCTTTCCATCACGATTAATTTTCCGAGAGAAATTAGATTTCATCTAAAGATAAGATTTCTAAGTAAAGGTTAAAATATTACACATTTCTTTCTGCTTAATTAACTTGGAGATTTCTAAAAAACTACTTTTTAAGAAAATGCTTAAATAAGGTTTTCATGACGTTTTTGATAAATCGACTCGGCAACATAAAATTTTTTTTTGACTTTTCATTCGTTGGCAAAGATATACGTGTTTCTAAAGATTAAAAAATCTAAAAAAAAAAAAAAAAAACTTACATTTTGCAATCTTGTCAAAAGATTTTTACTGGGAACTTAGAAAATGTAAATTAATTTTTTTTTTAAGAAAAAAAAACATTTGTGAAAAATCTAATCACCTGTGAGAAGAGAAATATAAATTTTTTTCATGCGAAATTTTCTGCAGTATTATATAACTCGTATTTTAAATGTTCTCAATGAATTTGCGATGGCGTAAATTAATGAAAGAAGTGTTTTTATTAAAAGAATGAAAAAATGTTGTTTTAAAAATAGTGATGAAATATAAAACTTACAAATTACATTTCATATGCATCAAAGTTAGAAAAAATGTGAAATTTGATT